>WURS02467874.1:0-13202 GCA_011762765.2 Rhinocypha anisoptera | reverse complement strand
AATTGGCCGATCGCAACGAGCTATTTTTCTTAGTCTCGGTGCGATCGAAACCGTTTGAGCCCACGGTTCTAAGGCCGGTTCGTTGTCTCGCTTCGCGCTGCGACCCGAGGAGGCCCCTAGGCTTCCCCTGCCTATTCCATTATTTCTTCCCTTCGATCGTATTTAGGGATAAAAAAAATTTACGGTGAGCGGGACGAGTTCAGTTTTGCGATTCCGCCCCTTCCTCGTATTCAGTTTCAACCCTACCGTCCCCCCCCCCTTCCATTCTTCCCAGCCGTGACGTAGGAGAGTAACGCCTATCGAGTTGCGGGTGTTGATACGCGGGTCGATCGGGGCATCCCCGAGGTGAACCTGCTCCAATGAATTCATTCATTATGGGCCCTTTAATGTTTTTTTTTCAATTTTTGATGAAAAAAAGTGTCCCCCCCATAAACAACTGACTATTCGAGACTGTAAATTCGTACCGATTTTTAAAAATTCCCATGTAACGATGCGTCCTACTTCTAGTGTTGTTATGTCCATTCCATTAGAACTAGTTAATTGTTAGTCTACCCCTTGAGCAAATGTTCCTACCAGTACCTAGTGATATTTTTCATTCTCTGTGATAAGTATCGTGTCTTTCCTTCAAGTTAGAATGTCAATTGGACACACCCCTCTTTTCGTATTAATATCATTTCTAAAGACGTACAGGATTTCAATCATTAATGATTTATATAATCGAGGGAGTTTTTGTGGGGCATCTTGGTGGCATAATTTCTTTTCAATATGTAATACGAAACGAGAATAAATTTCTCTTACATAGAGGCATAAAATTTATATACCTTAACAATAGTGACATTTACATCGAAATCTAGATATTTAAATTATATAAATATTTTATCCGTGGAAATTTGCATTTTTTCCATTATGCATCTGTCCGTATTCAACAATATCTACATTATTTATGCACTATGTCTTTTAATCGTTACTGGTAAATTCCACGTAATATTAACGTGCGGAAAAATCGCTATAAAGTTATTTTGCCTCATATTTTTCGTTCAGACTCCGTATCCTCTTCAATACAAGCGCACTCAAAACTTTATCCTCCTTTGTGACCCTGCTGCTCTGATTGCGTCGAGGAAAGCCTCTTTATTATCCCAACGGCCACTTTAAAAAGGCTCCAATTGGAAATTGCAACTGCCACATTTTCAATTTTCTGTTTAGAGATGCAACTACGAGTGTATTTTAATTCTTAACATTTTTTTAAAGCGTTCACTTCTTGTTAAGCGAATATATTCATTCATTTTAAATTACTATACGTTTTGATGTGATAAGATCGAGTTTCTGTGTTGATTATCCGCCAAATATTATTTGTTAACATAATTCAGAATTTCATTCAACTTATTTCTACCATCCGTAAATCCAACTGGACACATGCTACCAGAAACCCGTGTAGTATGAAGCCGTGAAGGAGTCATTGAGAGAATTACTTTCATTTCCGGCAATAAGCCGCCGTTCTATTGAAACCTCATACTGTTTGTGTTCGTATAACTTAAGCTAATTTAACCGGTTTCTCCCTGTTTCCATCTACGATTTGCAGGCCACGGCCATTAAAAAAAAAAAAAAACTAAGAGGGTAACTTCAGTTCGTACCTTATCGGTAGATGGAAACTCTCTTTGGATTCACGCCAAATAAAGTTCTCATGTAACGTTGACCTAAGTGATGAAATTTATCACTTTGCCTAGACATACTTTTTTCGATTAAAACATTCCGTTCTTGTTTCAGACTCCAACACTGAATTAGGTTCCTGGTATTTATAATCTTGAAATTTTAATTGTTTCGAAGTTTCCTATTTAAATAATTTTCATGGAGTGAATTCTGATGCGAAGGAAATTTTTAATTTTCAGGTCTCTGTAAATATAATGCCAATTCAAAGAAATACTTCGTCTTTTTTTCTCTCTCCCTTTGCCTCAATAAATGTCACGGCGACAGGCAACTTGGGTTCTCAACCCTCTGGCACACACTTCTCTGTTTTGGGGGCTCATCCCTCGTAAACTCACAAACTGCATAGGGTCGGATCGATATGACGTGCATTTTTTATGAGTGGGCAGGTACTGGAAATTTATAAGTTATTCATTCAAAATTGCCCTTTATGTCTCCCGAGTCCTCGTTGTGTTGCCTCTGGGTGATTTTATCGATTATTTATCTAGTATGTTTACCTAATATTTCCTGGTACTAATTTTTTTTCATGTCAGTTAAAATTAATAATTCATCATTGAGTTCCTCAGTTGTGAGCTTTTCTCCGATAATTTTCCTGCGTTGCAACAAACATTACTGGGATAAAATTTTAAGTTTTTAATGTAAATTCTGCCCAACCCCTATTAGAAAAAAAATCTTGTACGCTGCGGTTGAACCAAATACAGATGAAAACTATATCCCTCATGATTTAAAAAAATTTAAATAACTGTTTTGTTATTTAATCCTCCACTATAAATTGGGGACTCCACTGTAATTTTTTCCTAGTTTTTAAAGTAAAAGTAAATGAAAGGTATATTATATTCTTTTTAATTTCTTATAATGAATGACTTTTTAATGTAAAATAATGCTCCATATGAAATTGAAGTATTTTAATTTGAACAGGTGGCTTAGTATCTGAAAGGAAATAAAATGTTTCTGGATCATTGGGCATTTTTTAACAGTTTATATTTGTTAGAAAAAAAATAGATTCCAGAACAAGCATATTTAGGTACGCCGTTTTTATCGAGCCATGCGTGAGGAAACCAACACCATCTCCATGCGAATCCCTTCAAATAGTTTTGCGATTTTCATTTCTTTTTTTTATTAAGCAGGAGATGGGGTATATATGTAGAAAGTTTTTCGGTAATAACATTTTGGCCTTCCCAGTTTATTTACTTAGTATAGTACTTCCTGCATATAGTTGAACTATATTTTTGTTCGGCTTTTTACGTCATCAATTGATAAGGTTAAATTACTAATAATTCAAATTCTTCGGTACCTTGTGATAAACCTGGTAAGTTTTTTCGTGGCGTTCTCTCTCTATTCTATGATGACGCATTTACGCCCGGAGTATTATTTTTATGTGGATCAGATGGTTAACACTTTTAAGGATATAATGTTTTATGGATAGAATGCGCTATACGTACTTCACTTTCATTCTCGATGGTGTCTCAGATATAATTTCTGTAGTGGCCACAGCATTAGTTGACAAATGAAAAGAATTCTTGGAACGGTTGAGGAGATTGAAAAAGAAAATCCTGAAAACCGTACTTTCATGAAAATAGCATATAAAAAGTAATACTTAAATGTGATACCTGTCTTTATAAGAATGAAAAAAACTTCATCGGTGTTACTTTTCTAGATTATAGAACTGGTTCTTATTTGTTTTCAGTATTGTGAGATTTTCTCTTTCGTATTAATTTGTGTGATAAAAGATATCCCCAGATTTGTTACTATTTTGCTCTACTTAGGAATATCACCTTCTCTTCCCAAACGAAGTATCCTCTTTAACTTATTATTGGGAGGTCAATTCATATCCGTACATATTCCTTTTTCCTAATTTCGTGAGCTTGTTCAGCATCAGTTATACTTGAAGGAGAAATGATTGATATTTTCCAGTTTTCATTGATCTTCAGTTCTTAGCTCAAGTTTCTGCTTTGAAAAATTGTGTATTGATAAATTTCGCATGAAAATATACGCGTATACTTACCACACATACACATCAACTTGCTGATGGTATCGGCTGTTACTTGGTGGAAAAGATTCACTGAAACGATAAATTTGGTCACTTTCCACAATTTTATTCGGTATTATCTAGGTTTCGGCTACACAGAGTCATCAACTTGGTTACTCTGGAGTAAAATGACGATAAATGGACCGCTACTTCGGTTGTCTGCCTCTTTTACTCCAGACTTTCTAAATAAGATCTCACCCGCTTTGGGATTCATCCTAGAGTTACGTATCTACGACACTACTAGCAAGCCCAAGGAAATCTATGCGAGTGACTATTTTACCCCGCCTAGACTACTCTGTATTGTCTTCTTCTACAGTAGAATAAATTGTAGATTTCGTCCTATTTCGCGCACGACATTCAGTACGAGTTTCAGATTGCACTATCCGGAGACACATTATGTTATACTCCACTGCAGACAAGTAATTTGGACTAGGAATAGGGAAACCTTTGGATGCGTCTGTTTATGCTATAGAAATTCCTGAAGCTGGGTTCATATTGGCACTTGATTTCACTTGAAAAAGAAACTTGAGGTGGTCTAGTTTGGCGGTCATCTCCGTAATTCTATTTTCGTCACTTTTCCCTAATAATAAAATACCATTATAAATTTTCTTTTTTTACTTTTTTCTCGTGATTCGTCTCCATGGATATTCTATTCACGTTGAATACCTATGATTTTATTATTAAATTATGGTTCTATCATTAAAACTGAAGTAAATGTCTAAAACCAATAAATAGAATATTCTAACGAAATCACTGCTTATATTGTGTCTCGACGAAATGTGGCAGCCGTGCAACTTTAGAAGTCTTCATATACACAAAGGCATCCGAGTTGATAGTAACCCATGACCTCGTGCGGCATTATTTAATTGATCGGGAACTTTTGAATAACATGCCAGTGGTGAATAAAGGACACCTTAACTAGTTATTCTATGCTCTTCCTATTACAAAGTTTAATTTTTCCATATTATAGACATTAAAGAAAAGAATAAAAATACGCTCCTGACGTACCTGAAGATGACGCCGTAGCGTTGAAACTAGTTGTACCAGATTAAAAACCTTAACGGGAAAATACGTAGTACGTAATTCTTATTTCTCAATAAAAATACACTTTTCAGCACGGCAGGTCTCTATAATTAAATAAATTACATCATCATGTTATATTTCCATGAATTGACGTGGAATCAAAAAAGCAATAACTAGGCACATTCTTTGAAAAAGTGGTATTATATTAAAAATACGTGTGAATGTTTATTGGGTTTTTGCTTCCTCGCCAATTCATGAACACATATATATTTTACATTAGTTATTATGACATGATGATTTAATTTATTCAACTCTGAGGCCTGTCATCCTGAAAAGTGTATATAGCCACGTTACCATGTTAAAGAGTAGTATAAAAGACCACCCACGCTCCCTAGAGGAAAGGAGAGGTATTCGAAGAGCTCTCTCCTCATCCCCTCCCCATCACAGCCTTTACAATTCCTCAATTTGAAAAGAAACTTGCGATGCAACGTGGGAAAAAATACATGGTAATATTTTTGATGAAGTGCGATCGCGGGCCGCTTCGCTATCGGGTAAGCAATAGGAGTTGTTTATTTTATGTAGCCCGAAAGATATTTCAGGTTCATCGGGCGCACAAAAGCCGATGCTTCATTGAAATAGCGCCGGAGGGTTCGCATAACTTTCGCGTGGCACCGGGTGTTGATTCCTCTCCCCCTCCCTTCCCACCACCATCGCCTCTCCACCACCTCCCTTCCCCGCTCACCCCCAGGCTTTGGCGCCCAGTCGCCTCCTCCGCGAAGGCCCCTCGCACCCAGCTAGTGTGTATCATCCTCAATCCTGCTCCTCTTTTCCTTCTTCCTTCCCCCCTCCTCTGCCTCCGCATTCGCCTCCCATAGACTTGTTCACCCCCTCCTCCGAAAGAACTCCCTCTCGACCTTTACCCTCTTCCCTCCTCCCTTCATCCAACCGCCCACGCAAACGCCCGGGAGGATCGCAGAATTTTGAAGATTTTTTTGCATCCATGTTCCACTCTTCCCCTCGGCCCATCGATTTTCCCCAAAATTCCGCGGGTTTTGTTGTGTGTGCTATTACCGGGGATCAGTTATTGGTTGGAAAAAGTGGGATTGGAACGCGCTGTGTCCTCGAAAAAGCCCCTCTCTGAATTTGTTTCGGGGGGGTGTATCTGTTCACGTCCAGTTTCTAACTAAATCTTCCCTGGTGTCTGTGATCTTACCACCCGAAGTTAACAAAAAACATTTCTTTTTCCCGTGGCACTCAATCTTTCATTTAATAAAAATTAAGACAAGTAGTTGCATTGAGTCCAAGCCCGTTGGTCCAAGAACTGAAAAAAATGAAATTTCATGTGATTTTTTTTCTTTGTAAATTATTGCTAATATCGTCAGGCTTCTTGAAGTCTCTTCATTAGAAATGCTTCACCTTTTTGTATTCGTTTAATCGTTCATAATCACACTATTTAAAATGGATTAAATATTACATAAGGTAAATAAATTATTTAAAAAATGCATTAGTAAAAATACATAATTAAATAATCAAAGTTAAATTTGGCTGGTTTTTCTCGTAATCTTGCGCTGAAAATGCAAATAAGCATAGCGCATGTAAATATTCAGTATGCTAATTCGCACATTTTCAAAATGTATCTATGTACACGAAATGATAAATGACGAAACCACAAAAAATATTTTATTTCTTGATATGAATAAGTATTCCGGTCAAACTGACATAAGTTGTTTACGTCGTTGTATTTACTGTTCAAGTGTGGTCAGTACTTAAATTAGGCTCTTAAGAGCGGGAGGGAGGACATAGAGTGATGGGAACGGAAGGATAGAAGGAGGAGTATGGGTATATTACTGAATCTCCTAACGCCATTGTCAATATCATCCTAGTGTAATATTTTCGAAGTTCGTTTGCTTATTTGTCTAAGAAGGACAATTTTCACTATTATCATAGTACACACTTGGAGTATGTTAGCCAGAAATATCGAAGCTTGAATAAGGTCAACGGCTCGTGTTTGTCCTTTCGCCATCCCCGATGGTTCGGAGGTCTTCCCGTGTTCGATGTGTTGAACTGCACGTCCGCTATCTCCTGGAGACCTGCTATCTATTTCTGTTCTTAAATATTTAGCACGTTCGCTTCATAATCATGAATTTTCGACGAAAAATAACCCTGTATTTAGTTGAATGAGCTTCTTGGATTATTTAAAATAGGCAAATCTAACTCTGTACTTGTGGCTCAACGAATATTTTTACAATTTTCATTGAAGTAGCTTGTACTTAAATCGATGTTCTCGAAGCTTTTATTATGCAATTCAGATGTGGTATTAATAATAAGTTTGTCCATCGAGTAAATACTTAAATCTATTTATAAATTTTAATGACACATGGGTTAATGAATATACCTATATGTAATTCATACTTGTCTGTTAGTTTCCGTTTGGAAACGACCAGAGGCACCTTTTACGAAGCATGGTTATTTCCTCGTGGTTTTTAATTTTCGAGGTTGAAGTTCTAAGCTCAAGGGATGTCCCGCAGAGAGGGAGAGAGTAACTTCGGAAGTTAGATATACGACCTCGAACGGAGACGCCCTCCCTCCCAGGACCACAGCATCCACCACGCCCGCACTCTCGTTCCCCATTCATTCCTCCACGCCCTCCTCACCCTTCTCGCATCGTCGATCTCACACCCGAGGGAATCTTCAGAAACCTTTTAGGCAGAGGGCGCGAGGACTTTTTCTTCGTGAAATTTTCCTCATCCTTAAATCGCTTACGTATTCGGTTTGTCAGCCTGTCTCTCAGAATACCCCGTGAGCCGTTCAGTATAGGATCTGCGACTTTTTTTGGTATAGCTGCATGCACTGCACAAAACCAGGACACCGATTTATCCTGAGTGGCGTCAACAGCTGGATGTTTATTGCTACAGAAAAATAACCCACCGAAAGGTTTATATCGTACTAAGCAAATTCCTTCGCCTGTTTCCTTAACACACGGAATGGTTTCGTTTTTCTTCTATCGGGTTTTATTTTAATTTTTTCTCTTTAGTCATTCATGCTGTAAAGACCTTACCAAAATTAAGTTGATTAAGTGTAATCTAAAAGTTTTAAACAGCCTGCCGATATTATATGTAATTATTTAGTATTTATATGACATATGAATCATTTATAATGCTTCAGTAGTAAATTTTTTCGAAAGACCTTCGTATCTCTTACTTTACTTTAATGATGTTAAATTTTCCTGTAAGAGACAGTAATTATAGGTAAAACCTAAAATAGAATTTTGAAGTGGTGAAATTAGATAAATATTTTTGTCAGGGTCGCCATGAATACACTAGCTGTCTTTACTTGAAGTTAGGATACTTCTTGTCGCCAGTAGGCGTCTTTGATGCCTTTTTTCCCTCTCTTCTCTCTCCGCCAGGAGCAGACACAGGTGAGAGAACGAGAGAGGAAGAGAGAGAGAGAGAGAGAGAGCTCCTTTGTAGTTCCTGGGAAATTTATTTGCTGTGGCAATTTTCCTGGAAGCGATTGATTCGGTCCCCTGTGAAAGCTACCTTTTGGCGAGAGGGTGGGGAGACGGAGTAGTATGAGGGTGGAGAAGAATTGTTTCGAATGAAAAATATGGTGGCCAATCCCTTTGAAAACATTAAAAACAAATTATCTGTGATGTTCGCGAATTATTTACGAACTGGATTGTTCTGCAATGCAAGGAATAATGGTGGGTTCTGAAAGTAGGATATATGTATTTATTTGTTTTTAGAGACGAAGGAGAGGCAGTACGTAGGTGATCACTGTCGGAACTATTGTGTCTCATAACGTTTTTCAGGCTTATTCAGTCGCGGTGACCCCGTTTTTCGACTTGTCGATTTCCGAATTTTTCGACCTGCAGGTTAACCTGTTTACCTTTATGACCTTTGAGTAACACCGTACGCGACTAGGTAGTACGATTCGGTAGTATTCTCTGAAAGGTCTTTGCTCTGCTTTTTACGGGATGTTATAAACATTTTTAAAATGCATAGGCAGACAGGAATTCAGAAGGAACAGGTGTGTGCTTTCCGTGAAGCAGATTACATAGAAGAAGATACGCAACATTCAAGGAAATTTAAATGTATGTAGCTATGCTGTTGAACTCATTATGTAGTATTATTTCTCTCGCGGAACACCTTGAAAAGTCCTTGAAGGAATCATTTTCCACGCTGGAAAAAAGTGTTTAAAGTGGTATTTCGATGGTTTGTTGGTTTCTAGAATTCTTTCGGAGAACGAGTCTTCTGCTTGGTTCTCACTTGGTACTTATTTTTGTGTTTATGGGATCCGTAAAGGATTTTTAATGAAAATTGTGACTACATTGTTTGGAATTATAATCTGTTCGTTAAGGATCGTTGTTTTGCGAGTTGATAACCATCCCCCAATGCTCAAACATGTGAATATGTATTTACTTAAGCAAATTCATGCATCAACAATACGTTGTCAGTAGAATGTATGTTTCACCGTTTTGTAGCAGAATCTTTTATGTTGGTGTATGAATTTGCTAAAGTAAATGCATGCTCACATGTTTGAGCTTTGGGGGATGGTTATCAGCTCACAAAAAAACCTTTGGTTTGGACACAAACTTTGGTTGGCACCACACTTTAGTTTTCGACTAAATTAAAAAGTTTTCTTCTATTCTCATTCCTTGGAATCGGGTAAACCGGAAAGATATTACTTTTTCCAGTCTCTATTTCGCCAATAAAATCATTTCCTAGAACTAATTCTAAATTTAAAACGCATGCTGCGTTGGTATTTTGCCGTCCTGGTTTCACCAGGGATAGCGTGCTGGTCGACTGACTTCTGACGTCGCGGTTTCGGAATGCCCATCGTAAATGGTTATTTTGCAAGCTAATGGATTTTCTACATTTGGTTCCATGTTGGGACCAGCTCTAACCGTCCCACTCAGCATTTGGATATTACATGTTTTTATGTCTTGGACCTAAAAGTGTTCTAAAAGAGGGTTTATATAGGAGTGATCCCAAATGTAATTTTTAATTTGTGTATCATCAAAAGTGAGCAGTAAAAAATAAGTTTGAATTTTGGTATCACTGAAATACTGTTATAAACTATTTGTAGGGAATACGATACTTGTTTTATATACTGATTTTATTATAAACTGGCCTAAAGACTATTGTGGTATTAGTAGTTTGTAGTCATGTCCACGATAAAATATACAAACTTTATCATCTATATAAGTGTACGGTTTAGATCAAATGTTAATAATGTCCCACATAATAACCCTTTGATTTAAACTTCCATTCCGTTAGTTTTCCATGTGAAATGTCATTGCAACGGCAAGAATATTTTTTCCTCAAGTAAGGCATTAATCTTTTATGTGAAGTCTTACTGAGGTCACTTAAGTATATTTATCAATACATCAGTATTAACTGCTGTTATTCTCAGGGATGCTCTTAAGTAGCTGACAAGTAACTCCAAAAATCAAGCCGTGAAATCGTTGATAAACCATGGATTATTTAATGAGTGTTAGATTTTTTAAATTTATGCTATTGGTCAAACATGTTTATGGCAAATGTCAATGAGGAACACAAACATCGAATGTCATATAAGATGACGGTAGAAAATTTTCTAATAAAAAATTGAATTAAATTCCATGTGCTCCTGTATAAACGTAAAATGGAGGATATATCTTAATTTCGAAATTCAAAGGTTTTTTTTTTCATTTATGAAATGTGTATCTTGGAAAGTTTTGGAGGGGGAGATCGAGAGCCGTCATTTTTTTGGGGATTGCCTCTGGAACTTAGACCGAGACAGGTGCAGGTGCCGAAGGCCGCCCCGTTATCGTTGAACCGGAAAATGGAGCCGGACAGTGCCTAGCCTAAATTGCCTTCCTTTTCTAACTGAATAATTTCGTCGCATTTTGCTGCAAGTTATGCAATATCCCTCTTTGTCTCGAGGCTCGACCATCTTGTGTCAACCGTTCCCGTTTACTTAGCTCTCGTTGTCTGGCTCTCCCCGGGAAACAAAAGCATGAGGTCAAACCGTTAGTTCCCACATCCGCACTCCTCATACTGGTCGGCGATTGCAGGTTGCAGTTCTCCTCCACCCCCTTTGCTTCTGCCTCTGCCCCGGCGCAGCTCCACAGCCTTTAGCTTTCCCTCTCTGATCCACGCTCCATCCTTCCCTTGTCTATTCCAATCGCGTGTGCTTCGGCTTCCTTTTGCCGGGGGGAATGGGAAGGAAGTAGTTTCCTACGCACGTCACACACCAACACACACCAGCCATCCTTTTCCCATCACGTTTTCCCTTCGTTGCCTCCTTCCACTATGACTTCCACTTTCAATGTAGCTAGCCAAAGGTTAGCGATATCTTTAGAAGTGAAGTTTAGGGACACGGCGAAACTCGACCGAGAGGAATCAATTTGTACCCAAACGTCCTCCCCCACTCGTCCATCTTTCCCGACCGTATTCATCACGTCCCCACTGGTTTCAATTAACTTTCATAAGATTTCGCCTTCCCCCTCCACGGTTTCCAAAATTCCTTTAGATTCATGTCAGAAGTTCTCATCTGTAAAGTTTTTGGGGATGAGGTTCTCGTCTTCACGACAGTGGTTCTGTTTCCACGCCGGAACGTCGAGAGGAATTTGACGAACTCTTCTGCGTTCAGAAATTTCTTGTTGTATTTTAACTTTCCAGTCTTTTGGTACCGAAGTGATTAATCTTTACTCGGTGGGTATCCGTTTTCAAGACCATAAACTAAGAGGGAAGCCATTTCATGGAATCTTGTAAATGTCTAAGATCATGGCAAGTTATAAGTACTTGTCCCACAGGAAGCAGGTTGTCAAACAAGATTTCATCGCTTGTTGACGGATTGTATGGAGTTCTAGAGAGCCGTGTGGTATCAAGTGCTTTCGCGCACTTTCTGTGAATCTTTCCAATAGAAAGTAGCGATGAAGTATGAGCATTGTGGTAGTCGATACCGAATGTAGGCTTCTGTGGTATTCCCTCAATGCGTGCACCGCATCCTTTAGGAATTCCATAAATGCAGTTGTTGGTGAGCGCTAATTTCTCACTTCGCCTCTGGCTAATGATGAGTAGGTGTCTTTGGCAACCTTATCATCGATGGGAATTAGTTTTCACATTTGAAGTGCAAGTAAAATATTTGAAGAGGCTGCGTGATAAGGAAGTGGCACCGTAAAGATAAACGTGGTACGTTTTTGCGTTCTGGAAATGCCATTCGTCATCCAATATAATTTTTAAAATCATATTGGATGACGAATATTATTATTATGTTGGATGATAAATATTTAATGGAATTATTTTAAAAGTTAATTCTTGGGTTTTTATTACTTTTCTTAATTCACAATTATTTTTTATTAATACCTGAAATACTCTCTAAAAGATAAAAACCCCCAAAATAAAGCTAATATTTAAAAAAAAAGATGATGACGGTAATCCGTCGAAACCGGTCGTGTAAAATAATTCTGTGGAAATACATCCAAGCAAAACCAATAATTTTTTTAATTATTTAAATATTTTACAATTACTACCTCTTTGCAGCTAGTTACCGTTAAGTTATCGTCAAAGGACCTCTTCGGGCGAAATCCCACGAGTCTATAAATCTATTCCATCTGCAACCTAGTGTAAGTTATTATTCACTTGAGTGGTAACATTAAGCCTTTGACTTTATGGGCGTTCATGCTGGGAAAATTATTATTTTCTCAAGGTCTTTGTTATTTCTCCTTTTTGCCTGCTACCTAGGAACGATTTTATTTTCCGGAAAATGTAAGTCTTGAATTCAGTACTTCGAAGGTGATCGATGCTACAGTTTTCCGTTATATATATCTCTCGCTACTCGCGTTTTTTTTCGTAAGGACGTATACCATTTAGAAGAAGACAAGGATGGCAACATTTTTTTCGCACAGAAGATATACCAAAGTCATTTTGCACCCACTGTTCAATGTGCTGTTGTATAATATTCCTCGTTTGGAAAATTTTTCCTTGAAATTTAATCGTTTCTTCCGCCAGTTTTATCTTTATCATATGTTTTTTATTTGTCATTTAGTTGTTTTTCATAGAAACGATTGTCCTTCCATACATTCCGGAAACTGCTGTACATTGGAAACTTTATAACCGTCTGGGAAATGGGAGTGGTAAGAAAGGATGATAACAATACTCCTTAATTTCTCACGTTCTCTAACATCGGGTTATATCCCAACAACATTCGGATAGAGCTTTAATTATTTATGTTCATCTTAAAATGGAATTACGGAAATTGAATTCCAATTATTGTAATATTATGATTGCAACCCAGTTTATCAAGATATAAATTATACGCTGTAATTTTTTCCTAAGAAATCCTATATGGTGGTACGTTATGATTGCGGACGTCATCAATTTTTTCAATTTATATATTAATTGTCACCGAATTTGCAACAACCCTGATTCCCTACAATCATTCCTCTCCAAACTTCTCTCCT
>WURS02467863.1:0-13202 GCA_011762765.2 Rhinocypha anisoptera | reverse complement strand
CAGTGGTGAAAGATGGCTATGGAATTGGGTAATAGTAATAAACTTTCTTGCATATTAAAGTATTTTTTATGATAATACAGTGAAAACTCAGTGATTGAAGGGTTTTCTACCAGTTTAGGTAGGTTTTTGATGAGCCTCAGGTTAGATTTTCCCCTACATCTTAACCTAATCCCTCTTCAAATTTGCATACTTCTCACTACCTTTCATTTTATACAAAATCTCTATTCTCTTATTCCTACCTTGTTTACCCTCCATTGCAACTCTCAACAACCCTTTACCTCTGAGTACCCCTTCCGTCCACCTTTCCTGCCTTCTTTGGTTTTCACCCAGCATTCGTATCTCCTGCCCTACCATTCTTAGCACTTCTAAATTAGTTTTCCTCTCCATCCACCACATCTTTTCCATAATCCTCCTCTTTCATCAATCCCACATCTCAAAAACCTCAAATCTATGCACATCATCATTCTACATAGACCAGGCATCCAATCCATGTAATGCTATGCTCCATATCATTGTTTTAACTAATCTTTTCTTAGTCTTTCCTTAAGGTCCCTCTCATCAACTCCTTCCTTTTTACAAAGGCCTCTTTTGCTAATGCAATTCTTCATCTAATATCCTGGCCCCTTCATCCATTTTCCTCTTATGATGGCTACCCAAATAAGTAAAATGTTATACCTGTTCCAATTTATGCCCTTCTACTATGATACTATCTATTATTCTACCTAGCCTTAACTTCTAAGAACGATGATGAGAAAACTAATGGGAACTCAGTACATATTATTAAGTCTCAGACAAAAATTAGTTCCTCAAAATGAAGTTTATATGAATACTCAGGTAGGAATGCTTTGTTTTCCACACAAAAGAACTAATGCACTACATACCTGGGTTTCAAATTACATATCAGGTATAAAATACAGAAGGATGCATTGGTATATATATATACTTTGTTCCAGGAACACTGGGAATGGGAAGGAGGGGGGTGAGGAGGGAAGGAGAGGTAGACGGAAATATGTGTAATAAAGTATGGAAGGGAGGGCAGGGATAGGTGAGAATGACCAATCTGCTGGCAAAATCGCCATCAAAAGGATCATCACTGGAAAGGTATAAAGGGGGTAAGGTAAAAGAAGGCAGTGCGAGTGTTGGAGGTTGAGGTTTTTGGGTAGGTTAAATGTGGTGTCAGTCTGTTTACACCTGATGATGACGGTATAAGTTGAAACCAGTGCAATAAAGTTCTTTTATTTAAAAAAACAAATCATTTTGTCCAAGTATGAACCATTCCCACAAGTGACGCAAGAGTCAATACAGTTTATATGAATAAGTTTTTTAAACCATGAGAAATAAGTTTTATGCCCAATTTTGAACTTTGAAATTTACAGTAAAGCTAAGTGTAGAGGTATTTTTATTCCATTGCAAGGGAACATTTGAATATTGGCCAGTGGATCCAGGTTTTAAACCAGGTAAACTCTTGCTAGTACCATCTACTTGCACCAAACTGTACAGTATTTTTGGTTTGTACCAAATTTTGCTATGGTTGTGATTGGAGGGTAGACTGTTAGGCAAGCAAGGTAGAGGCAGGAAAATAATATGAATTTTGGATAGAATGATGAGTGGTGAGAAGTTTGCAGATTTGAAGATGGATTAAGTTGTAGCAGGCCAAATCTAACCTGAGGCTCATCAAAAACCTACTTTAACCAGTAGATTACCCTTCAATTCAACCAAATCTTATGAAACCTCAGGGAGTGTAATGGCTCACTTTTCTTGCTGGCCTGTATGTTTGGTTGGTTTACGGTATTTAAGTGATTTTCTGCTTATTTTAACTATTACTACTAGAGTGGATGATTGAAGGATTGCTACATAACTTGGAGGCCAGTGAAGCGACAGTAATCCACTTGTCACACCTGTGGTTTTCATTTGATAACTTTATACAGTACTTCCTTATGAGAGATTTCATGTTTGTGATTAAAAGTCAAGGCAATATGTATTTAAATTCCTTCATTACATCACAGACATTTTGGAAATGTTACATCAAAACTGGTGTGATTATGGAAGTAGGAGAATATTCAGTCATCATCATCATACCTGATGATGACTGAACAGGTTGAAACCCCAGGTTGTGTAATAAAGTGATAGTGGTCATTTGTTTAGTAGTTGCACTATGTTTCGTTGTAAGCATTTTTATAATAATTTGTTGTTCATGAAGTGTTTCTTAATTTCTTTCAAATAGGTATCTAATTGCTGATGACATGTTGGGGACTATTGTGTCGAGCTACCCTCCTCATCGTGACGGAGCTGACTTTGTGAAATGTCTAAGGAAGTCCTTTGAAGACATTTACAACGTACTTGTTAAATGATTTGGTGATCATTTTTGTTGTTATTTTTGAAATTTTCACTTGATGAATAATGTGAAATTGTTATATTTTTACTCAAAAGTGATTGTTAAAAAATTTTATTTTATTTTACAGAATAAATATTTTAATATTCATAAGTGAAGGTTTATGTGGATGGAATAAAATGCCACCTGGTAATAAGTTATAAAATGATATCAATCATCACCGAAATGCCAATATTTGTATCATTTTGAAGACTGAACTTTTTTTAAAAATTAGTGTCGTGCTATTTTTTTCCAGTGCTATTATTTTACACTTAGATTATTATGAGTTTGTATCTCATCAACGTTTAATAATATTTGTCTTAAACTTTTATAGTTTGCATATATACACAAGCTACACAATAAAATAAATTGTGATGCCAATATGAAAATTTCTTTTTGTGAACTTTAATTTAGATAATGTCAGAATTGCAATAAGAAGAGAAAAATGGATTTAGACCAAGAGGGTGATTCTGCAATTATGAACTTAAAACAATTGTAGAAAAATGAGTGGCAGGGGACTAACAAACCTCATGGTTTTTGTTCACCTGTATAAGGTATATGATACAGTTAAACAAAATATGTTATGGATCACCTTGTGGAAAAATAGTTTGTCACCTATATACATAATAATATCTTTATTAACAGGTTGAGGATCAATCGTCCATACTTGGGTTTCATAGAGTCTCTTCAAGAAGAGGAACTTGTGCTTGTTGGCCATTGTCCTATAAACTATTATGCAATACTCATGGTAACGTTCATTATTCTCCGAGTTGAAAAAATAGGTGAGGAACTATGGGTCTTTGAAATGTCATGATATTTATATAAAAAGTGGTACTACATTTAGAATTTGCAATGTCAAGAATAGGTTTACATTACCTTTGCCAAATATGTACATTTTTTGTTAAGAAATGAACAGTTGGCATAAAGCTCAAAAGTATCAATCATCACATGAATTGTAACATTTTTACAACAATAATATATAAGACCTACTCACTTGGTTACTCAGAGATTATAGGTTCTCAGTCAATAAGCTTGCTTTGTAGTTCAATAAAATAAGCCAAGACTAAAAAAAGAGGCCACCTTTAGTCTCAGCCATTACATCTTCTCCGAAGCAGCTCTAAATCTATCTGGCATTCATCTTGACAAAAAGTTAACTTGGAACACCCAGTACTTTGCAGTGAGTAAAAAGCTTGCTACAGCCTTGTACATGTTATGGAAGCTAAAATTTCTAGTTCCGAGAGAGAATTTGTTTGTAGTCTACTTCACAATCCTTCACTCTCACATCAACTATAGACTTAAGCTGTGGGGACATTCAGCAGGTGTCAAGGAATTATTTATTTTACAAAAATTATCAATAAGATGCATTACAGATGCCCAGCCTCAAGATCACTGTAGACCTCTATTTGTACAATTACATGTCTTGACAATCTACTCAATGTCTTCATAATTTTATGTAACGTAAAGAAAAATCTATGTAATCTATCAACACATGCAGATATTCACAAACACCATACACAGAATAGCCATACTCTCAATGTACCTCGCTGTAGGATCAGTAAATCAAATAATTCTTTGGATGCTATGAAACTATGATTATTCAATAAGCTACCTCTGAATGCCTCGCAAGATACAAGAGTGTCCTGCTCTCATGGTTAGCTTGTAACACTCTGTAAGAGAAAGTGGCAATATATTTTCTCTAAATTTGGCACCACATGGTGATTTCTATTGTGGAGTTGATGTGAATTGCAAAAGTGAAGCCATTTGAGTGCACAGTTACAAAAGTCACTTTGTTCATAGCTCATTCTCTGATTCAGAGTAGCTATGTAATCTATTAAAACATCATCCTTCATCAAATTATGACAACATGATACAGAAGTAGTGGATTAATTTCTTTTTATTGAATTCTATTTGGCACTGCATAAACAAAACATTTTATAGTAAAAATATATCTACTATGTAATTCAATACAAAAATGAATTCCATGCCTCATGGTTACTTCAGTATCTATAGGTGCTGGGTCCATAAAATTCACATACAGAAAGTTTCAGGCACCATATCAAATAAAAAAATGCATCAGTAGAAGAAACTGTTGATACATTTCTGGAAAACCTAATCCCCAATAGTATGTAGCAGCTGCCTTGTCTCCGAAACGAATTCAGCGCTTTTAGACAAAAGACATGGACGAAACAACTGAATGGCGAGATGCGATTTTTAAGTGAATCACGTTGTATTCATTCATGTTGTTGTCATGTAGATTTGTCGGTTTTTTAGTCGTATGTACTGTTCCGATGTTTAGAATACACATTGTCAGTTGTCACCGGTGACAAAGAACTTAAGTCAAAATGCTTTAATAGCTGTTGTCGAAATCGCTTTTAAAATGTTTGGCAGTTTGTTTGAAGAGGATAATCCAGGTACAGTGGACCATGTTCTTAGAAATGGGAACACAGTCGAAAATGGGAAGAAAGCGATTCTCTTGCGGCCACCTCCTCCGAGATCTTATACAAATATGTGTGGAATTCAAAATCAGGGAGCGACATGTTACTTAAATTCGCTACTTCAGACTCTACTACTGACTCCAGAGTTCCGAGGTTTGATTATTAAATGAATGACATTTTTTGTGTTTATTGCGTGTTTTCTTTTTATATAGGATCGCATTTATACTTTGCAGATGGCCTTTTCAATTTAAGTCGGGAAGAGTTGGGGTGGAAAGACTCTAGCGACGTTAACGTAAACAATAAAAAACTCAGAGTAATTCCAGTAGAATTACAGAAATTGTTTTCTCAATTGCTGCTTGCAGACATCAACGCCGTATCTACTACGGATTTGACCGATAGTTTTGGATGGGTTGAAAACGAGGCATGTATAAGTTGACACGGTTGTGCATGCTGACACTTGCAAAAATGTGTGACATTTCTCTCTCTCCACCTTAGGAGCTTCAGCAGCATGACGTACAGGAATTGAATCGAATACTTTTCTCTGCCATCGAAAAATCTTTGGTTGGAACATCTGGTATGGATCTAATATCTCGTTTATACCGTGGAACAGTCGTCAATCAGGTAAGAGAAACTATTTTGGTCTCAGCATGATTATGTTCAATAAATGGTATTTAGTAGTTAATGTAATTTTATTCAGTGTGTTAAATAATTTTAGGTAGTAGATGTTTCTAGTTTCATGATCCATTTAAATCTTAAACAGATAATCACTTGTTGAAATACCGCTCTTACCATACTATAAAAATAACTATTACGGCAATGCTTTTGATTTTTTTTCATGGCATAAAATTATTTTATTTCAAGTCATGTAGCTCTTAGTTCTTTATGTACATATATTTATTTGAACTTCACACCCGAGTTCTTTTAATTGTGTAATTAGAGTAACTTGTGTAAATGTTTGAAATGGATGTTCTAGCATAAACAATGTCACAATTTAGAAACCACTAACTTGCAGCCAACCATGATTTCGAAATGTATCTAAATTATTGAAACGTTATCAATAGTTGTTTCCTTCTAAAATATGAGTTTATAGAAGACATTTCTTACATATTAGGCTGTTCTTATGTACTGCCTTGCTTTCCTTAATATCAACTGAGCCTACCGCAGGTTCTAATTGGATGGGGCTACTGGGTCTTCCAACTGGTTTTGCTTGTTCCATATGGTATCTTCTCAGGAAATATTCTGAACTGAACCACATCCAGTGTTGCCAAGCCATCATAAAACTTCAAAATTATCCCAAATGAAAGTTAACTTCTTCTGGAGAACCCTTATCATTGAATTATTATGTAGTGACAGAATAACATTTATAGAATTTTTAAAATATTTACTGAAGTAGTAAACTTTATTCAGTATTGAAAATCGTATACTAACCTGTATTAGCAAATGGGGAACTCTTAACCTAAATCTTAATCATATTGATACATCGTCAGGACACATGTTACTAAGAATATGGTAACATTTTTACACTTAACTGGAGGCACCTTACAACAAAGAAGTAATGATCCATGGACATTCTGGGAAATTATATATTTATATTGCAATATGCTGATCTTGAAATAAATTTTAATTTAATCCTTATATAATTTCTAATAAATATATAATTTATGTTGGATATTAATGTTTACTCATAAAATAAATATAAACCATCCATGCAACAGTCTAGTGAACACATTAAAAAGCCTCAGCATGGAAGATTGCTTGAAAATCTCCTCTTGACTGAACATAAAATTAGAAAAAGCACTGTTACCATTAAGCAGATAAACATTTCAATGTATTCCAGGGTTGCAGCATACTGAAAGTAATGGTGATGTTGCTTTTGGTAAAAAGGCAAGATATGGAATTTACAAAGATTTGTCCTTTTATGTTTTAGATTGAATTGAATGTATGATACTTCATTGGAAATGGTAAAATTTTAATCACAATCAAAGATCTACTACAGCTCTTTAAAAATATTCTTCTTTAGGAAGATATATGACATTAATTAAAAGATCTGCATGCTCAGCAACACTTTAAATGCACGTCTATTTTTCCCTGAATTGATTATTTGCTTCAGTCCTGTCAACAGTAGTATTCTATTTTTGCTGTACCAATTTTACTTTCATCCTTCTGTTTGATGGATGCTTCTGGTTATTACATTAAGTAAAATCTAGGTAACCTAGTCTACTGACAAAATTAATTAGAAATACACCTAACATAAAGTAGTCATTGATAGTGCATTTATTCTGCTGCAATGGCAAGCAAGAATTCCAAGTTAGTCTTCACTACTGAAGATAACCTGTCTTTTTTCTAGTCAAGGAGTTATTTTGTCTTTACCAGGTAAAATTTCCAGGTCTTTCCATTTCCACTATGAGTAATAAATAAAATATAACTCCATGGCTGGTTGTCTGTTTTAAGGGCTATAGAAACATCTAACTACCTTCCTCTACTATCACATATGCCTTTCTGTGGTTGTCTTTTGTAGCTTGTGCCCTTTGACATACTTTCTGCAGCAAAACCTGAGATATCTATATTTTCACATTTTTTAAGACCCCCCTCTAAGCATTACCCAATATGGATCTCTCTCATTCCCTATACTCACTCTGCTCTCATACAACTCCTTCCACAATGCTAACTGTAAAGTTTAAACACTTTCATTCTAGTGTTTTCTGCAATATTGATGATTTCATCATATTTGCCAAGTTTGAATATATAGCTTTACTCATATTTTTTTTACTTTTTATAGTATCAAGAAAAAAGGAATTAAAAATATTCTTCACATAAAAAAAAATAATAACTTTCCAATTAGTTTTACCATTATCACTTTAATTTTACCCATGTTGGGTGGGGCAGCTGAATAATGGTGACAATGAAATTTATTTTTCAAAAGCTAATAAGGGTTTCAATGATATTTCCACTCTTTGTTTTGTCATTGAAGGTCACCTTGTTGAGTATTTAGACTCCACTACTATTTGATATTCATTTAAAATAATATCTCTTGGATTTTTAACAACAGCCTCACACTGTCCCGAGGATAGATTTAATTTAGTATGTTTATAGAAGATGGCAGTGACCAAAATGAATTTGCTTTAATGGTTTAGATTGTATTTATTCCCTTGTTAATTTAAAAAATTATTCCTTGTACATATTTTTTGTATTATTATTATTATTATTGCTGTTAAGTTTTTATGGTAGTACCCTTATTTCTTGATCTTGATAAAAAAACTTCTCATTGTAGATAATTCATTTATTGATGGAAATTTTCCATTTTGCTGTCACTGATTTTTTCCTGAAGGTGGAGTGTCTTAAGTGCAGGCATGTTAGTGAACGAGAGGAGAGTTTTTTTGACTTGACTATTAGTGTATCGGGCCACAATACCTTGGAAAGCAGTCTAAAGTCAACATACCTCATTCCTGAGAAGATGGATGGAAGCAATCGTTACTTTTGCAGCCTTTGTGGTGAACTAGTTGAGGCAGACAAGGTAAGTATATGTGTATTATTTTTTCCGCAAACATTTCAATGCTTGTACCATTATTACTATACTTTAATGTTGATTGATTTCTTTCATGATGCTATTCAAAAGAATAATGTACCAACGTAAATATCATTTGTATATTGCCAGTGTATTTGCCCATCTTTCTCATTAACTTTGAAACCTCTGTCTTAATTTCAGCGAACAAAATTGCATCGCCTACCCCCAATTCTTACTCTCTCTCTTCTACGCTTCAGTTACAACCCAATAAAGGGTGAGAGGTTTAAAGATACATCCAAGTTCTCCTTCCCATTGAGGCTCGATCTGAATCCATTTTGTAAATCAACCTCTGTTGACGGCAGTGAGAATAGAGATGATTCATCGTGCAGCAATGTTTTCAGGCTATTTTCTGTTGTGGTCCACAAAGGAAGTGCCCATGGGGGTCACTACCATGCGTACGTGCGAGATGTGAGCTGCCTTGGCCAATGGGATCATTCGGGACCGGTGAGTAAATAAATTTTTTCTGTAAAATTATGAAATTCTGTTGTCTTTGCATCCAAAATATGATTAAATCCAGAATATTCCTTTTAGAAATTCATAATGTTTATATGCATGATTAATCCCAAACTTAGTATCGTAGACACTAACATTCAGAAAAAATTTACCGGTCATAGTTTGCCAAATTAACTATAGCTGGAACTAGATGTCACTGTCTTTCAATACTTCTACTACATTGAAAGATATGACAGGACTCTGAAAGGCACAGTACAAGATCATAGAAAAAAGGAGCCCCTATGAAATCAAAACAAACTACTTCCAACAGAAGTGACCTCAACAGTTCTTTGTTGAAGTTAAACTATAAAGGTTGATGCTGAAAAAAATTATAGAAAAATTTATTCCCAATAATATTGTTACTCTTCAATACAAAAGTACATTAATGCAGTAAATTAATTAAAAGTAATTTACTTGAAATATTAAGGAAGAATATTTTTGGTGTAACAGTTCCTCTCGGCTAGTTGGAAGAAGAATCAATGTGTAAACTTAACCTTCAAAATGTGGGGTCAGGAGAAATCATGCCCTTAAAACCTCTTCACTGGAAGTATGGTTTTCTTCACTGGAGTTTTCCAGATTTCATGGCATATCCATTCCAGGATGTAGATGTGGTGGAATCCATGAAGCCATCTATGGCTGTCACAGAAACCTTCATCAGAAATCATATTTTTCACAGCAGCATCTTTGAATATGATTTACAGTAGTACTGATAATCATGTTACTATAAATATGTACAATTATGTATACATTCATCCATGCATCAAATGTAAAATTTGCCTGTGATCAGGAAAGTGTAAAATAGTATACTACTGTGTCCAAAAAACAAGGTGAATTTGTTTTTTAAAAATAAAAAATTTATTTATTCTTCCCAACCAATTTCGTCACTTTCAAAGTAATCCTCACCTGATACAATGCACTTATGCCAACGTTTTTGCCAGTTGTCGAAAGTCTGAAAATTCCTTTTACGGTATGGTCTTCAATGCTTTCGTCGTTTTGGCTTTTATTTCCTCGGTGGAGTTGAAACAGTGTTCACGGAGTGGTCTTTTGAGTTTAGGGAATAACCAGAAATCACTCTGTGCTAAATCAGGCGAATATGGTGGTTTCGGAACGATATGAGTTTTTTTTGTGTTTTTGGAACAAAACGAGGTTGTTCATCAGTTGAATTTGAAGGTCGTCCAGGACGCTGTTCATCTTCAAGGCTTTCTCTGCCTTCTTTAAAGTCATTATACCACTTGTAATTATTTTTTTGCAACATAACTTCATCACCAAAGGCTTTCTGTAACACCCTCAACGTTTCCATGGCAGAATATTCATTCCGCAAACAAATTTTAATGCAAATTTTTTGCTCAACAAAATCAACAAACTAACTTTTGTATGTTTACAAAAATATGAGTAGCTCTCTAACAATTGAATATATTGACTTGAAACTGTGTATAGATATCAAGGACAGTACTACCAACTTACAAAAAAATAATTGTATGCTGTCATAAGACCCGCGGATTTTAAATAAGTAATCACCTTATTTTTTGGACACGGTAGTAAGTATACTTTCCCTAAAGGGAATGGAAATCCATAGTGCTTCGATTGCATACGCCGGACGACCATGGGACTCTCGATCCCCCAGCCTCGAGCCCCTGAGCAAGGCGAGAACGGTAAACCGAGGCATCCCAGCAGTGCCGAGGGATATTTTTGACGGATTTTTGTTGTCGTCTCTGAAAATGACTCTTGTAGGATGAGGTGTGATTCACGAAATTCGCGGTTTCAATTGTGTCGGCCACATCATCCGCCTCGGGACACGGAATGGCGGGTCCATTATGGCGACAAGAACGCTCTCGACGCTTGGCAGCGATAGGTAGGGGTAGGAAAAAAGTAGGGGTTTTGGATAGAATGATAGGTGGTGGCAAGTATGCAGATTTTAGGAGGGACTAAGGTAAGATGTAGCGGGAGGATATAAACTGAGACTCATCATAAACCCACCTAACCGTTAGATAACCCTTCTTCATCAATCCACCTTATGATTACAGTCCCTCTGAAAAATAGCGAAATGGACTTGGTGGAAAGAATAAGAGCGGAGAATGTCCCCCTAGGGGAATATAGGAATCTTACATATTCTCTGCGATTGGGAGCGTTAGGTTGGGATTCACGAGTCCATCAAGCTTCACAATTCTTCGCGGGGCATAGGTGTACCTTATTTCGGCCTGCAGCGCCTTCACTACCACCGTTTGTTTTCCGACGCAGCTAAAAAAAATACCCTTTCTATCGGAGAAGATATGCGGGCCTGTAAGTGGAACTCCGCAATCGTCGTCAGTCCGAGAGATTGGAAGCAATCTCCGAAAGATTGCAATCGTGTCGTGGAATGCGACACGTTTCGTTCCCATGGGGCCCTCGCAAACAAAAAAAGAAAGAAATTACCTCGCGTTTCTGTGAAGGCGAACAGCGGGATGCCGAGTGTTTGCACTCACCCGTCGCCGAGTTGCATCATGACCGGACGTGATTTTTCTCTCCCTTGAGTACACGAGCGGCGGAAACGGCTCGGACTTCAATGGACTTCAAATTCGTGAAAATCACGGCGGTCGCTTGGTTTCCGTCACGCCCACCAACACCATTTCGATTCCGCTCCAGACAGCCGCGCCCTTTTCCTGCAACCTTCACGCCGCACGTATTTCTATATTCGGTGCCTCTTTTAACTGTCTGCATAGAGCATGGATTCCTTTACTCGTCACCGCGTTTTTATCAGTCTCCCCCTCCTCCACCTCCCAAGGATTTCCAATTCCACATTCTCAAGGGACATCGCCCCCTCGCTCATTCTTCGTAAATGTCCGTACCTTCTGTCCTGCCTGTTATATCACCTTGCATCTTCTTTATCCTCTCTCTGATTTCTTTTTTTTTGAGACATGCCGAAATCTCTAAACTAGGTATGTAACTTCCACTAAAACACGATCATCTCCATCCTTCGCGGTTGACGTTCCAGTCTTATCTTTATTTACCATATTTCCGAGTTTGTAAAGGGAAATTCCTTCTATTACGGAGTTGCGTGCTCTTTTCTTTGACTTTGTTCTAATTCCTTTGCTTTGTCGTATTTAATTTTGTTGTGTCGTATTGCGTCCTCGGTTTACGTATGCTCGAAACTCTGCAGCTTCTTCCTATTTCGTCCAACACTAGACCTCGCGATTGCCTTGTCATTCGTACTACGTAACCCGTCATGCTTAGTTTAATGCGAATGTGCATTCGAGTTGGCCTGAGGAAATGACTTTTCCATTAGGTTGTCATTTTTAAACATGCCGATATGAATATCACCGTCGTAAAGTCCGCGTAAAATTATATAAGTGTATAGGTAACGATGAAAAATCTAGGATAATTAGTTTTCTTCATTCGTGCTAATTCATTCGTGAGCTGCGTATTTAATATTGCCTTACGTGCAGGGGATGTAACTCGATTGACAAACTTCGGGAACTCAGTGACTTACAAAACCATTTTCTTCTAGTTCAACTTCTTTGCAGCAGGGTGTCTCTACTCTCCCCCATTTATTTACATTAAAGTATCCACAGATTTAAGAGGAAGTAAGGTGAGATGAGAACATTTGATTTAGTTAGAATGAGAGATTGTATCCGTGTTTCCGACTAATCAACTACTTTTGTCTTCGCCTTGTTCATATCTTCGGGGGGGTTCTTCGAATGAGTCAATCGTTGGGAACGAATTGATAGTGAATGACATTCCTGTTTTTTTCCACACAAAACGTTTAATCGGATTAACTTATTCGACGTTCGGCGTTATCATAGTCGGGTTTCTTAATCCTCGTCATTCACACTGCCCGGGGTCAATGAATGGCGCGCGAGTTCGAATCTAGGCCGTGGGTACATGAACGAAATATATGTGGAATGACCACATGAGTTTCGTTCTAGTCAGCTGGTTCTTAATCTTTTTTTTTACTAGGAGATACCCGTGTCCTTCCCACGAAATTCCATCTCGCTTTGTAAATCCACGCACCAATCTTGGCATTCTCATTTCCATCGGATCAGGTGTCTTCTCATGTATTTTCTTCATCTCCCATGTCTCTGCTCGATACAATATTGCTAGCCTCGGCTTTTTCCTGCAACCTTCACGCCATACGTCCTTCTGATACAATGGTCGAGTTCAGCAGACTGATCGCTGATCACTGATCACTGAGCGCTGAATTTTTTCCTGTGGAAAAAATGGCGTCTGATCAGTTCAGCAGACTCAACAGTTGCGGAACAGTTGAGATATTTTCTGCTGAACGCTACACGACACAGTCTCAGGCAGAACTTTGTGGAAATCCTTCATACAAGGTGTAAAGGAATTAACGCTGCTATTTCCACAT
>WURS02467853.1:0-13203 GCA_011762765.2 Rhinocypha anisoptera | reverse complement strand
ATGTGAATGTATGGTGGTGGCTCACCCCCTGCCACACGCCCTTGTGGCGGCTTGCAGGGTATTATGTAGATGTCTATTTTACCCTGCGACGTCGTCGCTCTTGTTCATTCCTTCATTATATTCCCCGTATCGTTTTCTTTTCTCTTTTGCACAACGTTCAGGATTGTTCTAGTCTCCATCGAAACGGTGTATGTTGCGAAAGTCCCTCGCCATCGCGCGTCTAAACGCATCTCGTCGGGGGTCGGTCGAGGGGTAAAATCACGAGCCCCAGTTTTCGGGTTCTCGCTCCGGTGGATTTCCCTGCCGGAACGATCGCGCGACACACGGTCGCCTCCTGTTCGTGGCTCCGCGACGGTGTGCACCGCGGGAAGGAGGGGGGGCGTGGGACGAGGAGGAAGGGAGAACGCGGGGGATTACCGATGAGGGTTCCTCGAGTTAATGGCACCCGAGGGAGGTGGAAGACTATGTGTGAGTGGGATAGGGGGGCGTTGGGACGGTCGTAAAGAAAGATGGTGGCTGGGAGGCGGAGGAGGTACCCACGCGGGGAGGAGGGATGTGAGTTGAAGAGAAGCCTGAACCGAGAACCAGTTGCCCTCTCCCCCCCTTCAAGCTCCCAAGGAGGTTGTTACTCGACCAAACAGGTGCAATTTTATGAACATCCTCTCCCTTCTCCCTTTCTCTCTCTCTCTCACTCGGCTCCAGTGCCTCATTCAACCACCCACCTCCCCCTTCGGTGTCCCTCCCTCACCCCCAAGCCTCTTCCGCATCAGTTGCTTACCTCACGGCTCTTTAAGGCTCACTCAATACTCTTTTATTAACGTCCTTTTTCCCGTAAGAGCTTTCCTTGACTCTGCCGCGTGAAAAACCATCGAATCGTTACATGTTAGGGAGCATTAAAAAAGACCGCCTGCCCAAATTCGGCGGGTTGTATGAAGTCGAAATTAATTTTTTTTCAGTATTTTTCCCTGCTTTTTTGTTCAGCACTATAAGGAACAAGGGTTGGTTTTTGGCATCGTTACTCGGCATTCAGTACCTGTAGTCATGACGAGAGTTTTTAGGTACATTCTTCGGATAATATCCTTTACTGGTGGCAAGGCCAGTAGTATGGTATTTTGATTCAGTTATCTGAGGAGACACCATTTTATAGTTTTCAACCAGCACTACTTTCAAATCCAAGCATAAACAAATGCAACGAAAGATCGAATGAAAGACGTGCGAATAAATGAAAAATACAACATTCAATCTAGTAAACTTTCGAAATTGATTCCACGACCTTGAGTTTGAAAGATTATTGAGGAAATTGGATATTTGTTCCTGTATTAATAAAAGTAAAGAAAGGTTCAGACTCTCTCTATTTTTTTCTTTTCACTTTCACTTTTTAATTCTATTTCTTTTTAATTAATTAACGAAAGCGGTTTATCATTCATTGTATCATCCGATGCGCTCTGATATTTTAATATTTACACCCTTAATATTATTAAAAATCCATTATATCACTGCTTTACTTCATGATTGTATTTCTTATGCGCAACTCATTTACTTATGTTTTCCTCTAGCGTAAAAAAATTATATGAATTTAATTTATATATCTTTGAGGCTTGTTCATTATCATGAATTTGTTGCAATTTACGAATAATCTCTATTCTATTGTAATTTGGTAAATGGCAATTAGTCTGCTGTTATGTCTAAAAACATTCAAGGCCAATCTCAGCAGCTAATCTCAACACTTTAATAAATTTATGTCTGACAAGTCATTGCCATAGTGATTTGCAGGCGATGATTCTATTCGTAGGCGTTCAGTATCAGCATTAAGTACTAATGAATCGTTAGGAACAACTATAAATGACATTGCAAACAGGTATACATAAAGTTAATTTTTTAAAAATTCTAGTTCCACATCACTATGGTGGGGGTTATTGGGGTTAGATAGAAGAGGAGACTCACAGGAGAAGTCGCAATCTCACCTCAAAATAAAGACGGTATATATACTAATTCTAATTTAAATGTCCACACTACTTTTTAAGCATTTCGTTCCAGTGATACAGTCCCAACTTCAGTGAAAACATCAGTATTCTAACAGCTCTTCTCATTTACTCAGTGCTGTTCGAAAAAATCTTAATATTGTCTCAATTTGGCAGATATTCCAATGAAAAAGGAATCGCGATAACGTATTCAATCAATTTGACATGTGATACTTTCGTCTAATTGAAATACAAGGGATTTAAATAGTACATTTATTTTATTAAATTTACTTATTAACCAGTTATCAAGTTTAATTCCAACTACCAAGGGAAACTAATACATTTAGGCCGTATATGGGTCGTTTTTTCATATGACCCTCTATTTGCATTAATGGTATAAAAGCGAAACCAACAAATGCATTCGCATTGATATTAATTAAAATAAAAAATTATTTTCATTCACCTTCGAATTTATTTTCGTTGGGTCTTCGTATGTACGTATTTCTAATTCTGGAAACAACTTTATAAAAATTCTTGACATAGAGAGTAATTAAAAAAGTCAAGAATTCAAGACACATTCATTTTTTTTCTTTCCTTTTGTTGCGATCTGTGCATGTTTCAGCCAATGTTTAAAGAAAAGTTGGTAGATCGAATTTTTATGGACATTTACGCATTCCATTTATTAAGTCTGAGTCATAATTCACCTTCAGTATGATCTTTCTTTTCAGCATCTTAGGTAGAATTTGTTTGGGTTGATGAGAAAGTTCCCCGTTAACGAAACGTTCGTCGCAATACCGTCGCCTTTTGAAGTTGTTAGGAGTCCAGGTTTGTAATCTGTTACCGGAAAGAAGGCGATCACATTAAGAAGGCAATGACCGGTACCATAAATACTCTTCATGTGGAAGTAGCCTGAGCTATTCCAGTTCGCATCCTCGGAATTCATACGTTATCGTTGATAATCCTCCTTCGAGTGATAATTGCCAGTCGGTATTCGCTGATCACCGTGATATGAGACAGTAGATATTAAACGCTTCCTCATGTTATCTCTTAATCCTGACTGAAATACTCTTCTGTCACGTGTTTGTTTGGTGCCCACAACTCTCTGAGACCAGGCAAACTATCATATGAATATTAATGCATTTATGTGTATAGAAACATACGCGGTTCCATATGTCGTCATTAGGAATACTACAGTACATCAAGTTGTTTCTTCTTAATGCCTAATAGAAACCTAAAAAATGATGCATGGACATCGACTTCTTCTTGACCTTTTCGCCAATTTTATTTTGTAACAGATGAGAGTATTATAATGATATTATCATACGTATGCTTAAACAATTAAGGATATCTGTTGTAGTTGATGTGAAAAATTTTAATTTGCAGCAACATTTCATCCGCAATGAGTGGAATGGTGGCAGAAATCGAAATACGACCAATTTAAAGACTCGCTTAACCGCTGTAGCTGCTTCAGTTTCCTTGTCTCTACCGACGCCATCAGGAATTTTTAATTCTTATCGTAAGCTCCATACAATGTGTAAAATTGATTACAGGTATAAGATCATATAGTATTAATTTTTCGACAGCAGATTTGAAATTTCAACTTAACTGGTGTTTAAAGTGACTAGAAGAGGTGCCTTTTCAGATGACAGAATTGGTGGATTTTAGACTACTTGACTAAGCCTGGGAAATGACAAAACCTGGGTCTGGGTATAAAACGTATACGGTATAAATCCTGCCACTAACTCATCGTTTCACATGAATGCTATACTAGCTAATATTTAAAGTCTACCACTCAGTTACCTCCCAAAGAATATTTAGCCCTTATTATATTTTGGAACTTGAATTTTGGGTAATCATACCTTAAAATATACAACAGCGGAGGGCGTAGCAGCAACAAGTAGATTTTATGACGTATTAATATATTTTCACATGTGCCGATGTAGTACGTCTTAAAGCCATCAAATTAGATAAATATTCGATGATCAAAATATGGAGACAGGAATTCATGGAAAACATTTGTGTTTGGGAAAAGCGCTTATCAAAAGGCATGGGCTGACAACTTTGCGTAATTCACCTCTCTGTCTATTGCCGAAAAACTTGTCAAAATCATTCCTTCAAGTACGAAAAAATATAAATAGGTATCGTTGAGGAATCTCTCGCCACTAAGAGACTATTTTATCTAATCCGCTGTCTGGTGATAAGCAACGATATAGGAGACAGTAATCTTGAAGATACTGTTACATCTTTTTCATAACGATTTGTCTCTTTACTATAAAGTTAAAGTGATGACTCTTCCGTGGTGCATTGGTGTTATTCGGTTATAATTATTGAGCGAACACCGACCTAGTTAGACTGTTGGCTGTGGGCTGTTCAAAATCTGGCTAACACGAAGGCTAGTGAGACAGTTCAATTATCACGAAGTTGTTTAGTTGTGTCGACCCTTTCAATTGACCTCACCCGTTGGAAAACATTTTGATTTCCTTACCATAATCCCTATAATACTCCCTCCAGAAAATCTTTCGAAGCCTTACTTAACCTATAATAATCATTGCCAAATTTATATGACAATTACAAGCTTTTGTAAGTCATTTATAGATTCCTTGATAGTTGATCTCCTGCCGAACTGGGTCTACAAAACAACCAGGCTGCATCATCCGATTTCATATAAAATAGCAATGACTTCTAGAGTGTCTAACCGTCAATGAAATGACCTTCTTCTTCTACGTATTAACCTGCAAACCGTCACAAGGGCGTGTGGCAGGGGAGACCTATCACCTGCGTGTTATAACTAGAAATAAGTTCTTGAAAAATTAAGTAACAAAGACTGCCTGGGCTACTTATATTACATTTCAATTGTGAAGTAAAGTATCCTATTCAACAGTATTTCATATAACGAATCCAATTATTAAGATCAATTTTACTTTTAGAAATTGCAAGTTGATCCTCATATGACTATACTTTTTCGTTGAAATTAATATTAAATAGTGTGACAACAATTATCTTATATAATTGATGCTTGAAATAATTGTGAATGAATACTAACACAATGAAAATATATATGCCATTATTGGCGCTATATTATCACATTTCAAGTGAACAATTGTACACAACGCGCTCGGAGATATTAATTACCTTTTTTTTAATTATTCGGACGTAAAAATATATATTCGGGCGCTTACATCAGTTACCACACCACATTTAGGCTACTGGAGGATATCAGTGAAACATTTCTTTATTCCCCTAATGGATTAGATACAATCCAGTGACGGATTTATTATAATCAGATAACATTATTTGAAAAAAAATTACGTATACGCTTTATGCTTCGTTTACCCTTCGTTTCACCCTAGTAGCCAATCATATTATTATTGGAACAAGCAGTGATACGGAATTGTAAAAAGTTAATTAAATTTCAAAATAAATCTGTCTTTATTTGGATTTAATTACATTCGTATTCTTAATACTAAGATATATTTATATTCGGATAGGAAATACACCATCTGGTTTGATAAATGACTTGGCATTACGAGACCTGATGTCGTTTACCTTGGACTCAAAACAAAAAAAAAACTTTCCATTGATAAGTCTTTTATTAATACGCGTTTAGGATGCTTCAATATTAATTATGTAGAAGCTGAATGGTAAAATGCTTTCGGTAAAAATAACTATTGAAAACTTAGTTTCGATTTTAAATTTCAGCACCCATGTTACAAAAGGTCTTATTATTTAAATTAGTTAATGGTTAATTTATAATTTTAAACTTATATTGCAATGACTTGAAACTAAGGTCATTTACCAACACGTCAAGTCTCAACCAATTGTGATACAATCATTAAGGGCATTTAAAATAACAAAAGTAAAAAAGGATAGGATATAAAATCTTAAAATCCGAGCAAAGTGTCTCGATTACATGTACAAGTCATTATCTTTTGAGTTGAACCCCTTAGAGTCCGAATTCGTTCCCCTACACTCATTTCAGGAGGTATGCCGGTGCCCGTTTCGTCGTTGAGAACCTGAAAGCGATCGTGGTACCAGAGGAGAGAATAAAATAATGGCGTGTAACCAAATATTCTTCGAAGGACCGCCAAGTATTCTTCTTTTAAGAGTTGCATTTATTTCATTGACCATCACCACAGCTTAAAACGGTGAACCATTCACGGGAAAAAAACAAAGAAAAAGTCAGGACTTGTGTATGAATCCCCTCAATATACGAGATAGTGTTTTTAGTATAGCTATTTAGCAAGTTCTTTTTAGAGCTTTAAAACTTTCGGCCGCTTCACCTTTGCGATAAGGATTTCCTGATTATCAAAGGTGGAATCATTTACGATTGCTCTTAATTGCGAATTCCTCTTGGGGCTAGGAGCCAGGGAATGTCATTGAAAATATATATGACTCCAAAGAACTATCTCGCATTCGGGTATCCCGTCCGATCTAGAGAGAAGAGTTAACTGGTATTTTATGTGGCTGTGAACTCCTCGTACTCCCTTCCTTACGCTCTACCTCAAGACCGTCGCTATCTAATCCATCTTATTCTTTTCTGTCTTGTCTGCGTCACCAAAATATTAGGATGCAAACTCAGCTTGGGGAGGAAGTAGGCGCCAGCTCTTATCGCCCCAGCCCTTGACTGTTACGATTACGCTAATCGAAGCATATTCCCGAGAATCAAGTGTGTTATAAAAAGTGCATCGTCCCTTGGTCGAGATAAGGCTTTAATTGAAGTTCAAGTGCCCACGTGGGGGATGCCTATCGTTACCCACGCTCCCAGATACGCCCATTTTGGGTGAGGATGCACCTTCGCATGCAGACACACACACACATCGCATTCTTTTTGACCGTTGGAAGATAACTAAGACGAGATGTTTATTACGCCGAGTCAGCGCTTCCTCCACGGTGGCCAACTGTCAACAACTGTGGGGAGTTTAGTTGACCGACACACGATAGATTGAGTTTATAAACTAATCCATGTAATCGATAGAAGATTATCAATTAATTCAACGTATATCTGATTATATAACTTCAAGCGTTTATATCACACGAGGATATATAAATTGAGACAGGAAAGAAGTCAGAAATTTCTTAATTGCAGGTCATTACTTCCATGTCCCAGCCGCTTTAACTCTTAAACGACATTTGGAACAGTCATTTATTCGGAGAAATGTATACTATAAGCTGATCTTTATATAAAATCAGTGAGTTAACTTCTCTTAAGTAAACGATTCAAATAAAACTCATACGGTATTATTTAAAAATATATTTCAGACTATCTTTATGGTAGAGCAGGAAAATGACGGTGAAGATTTTTCCCTGTTAGATATAGGAAATATCTGACTACAGGATTGGTGCGATAGCTTCATTTACTACTGCTCTTACGACTGTCAAGCATGTCATTCCTTCCAAATGATTAAAAGTTTGAATATGGCTAGGAATATTTTATCAAATTCCGTAAACGCTCAAAGATTATGCCAATAATATCAGAGTTTACGGAAAAAATTCTTCACTTTAAATTTCGAGTGAAAATCATATTTCCACTTATCATATCCATTACAGGTCACCATTTTCCCTATAACTAATATTGTGTTCACAACTTCGACTTGTTGAAATACAAGTAGGAAAACAACAGCAAAAAGAGTACAAGAAATATTTTGAATGATTTTTTTTAATATCGAAGGATCAATTAAATTAATATTATAAAGTTGATGATGTTAACGATCGATGAAGTTAACATCATTAACAAGTTATATCGGTGGATATTCAAAGTGTCGACCAAGGAATACCTGAAACTTGCTGTATTCATATTTCTGGGTCAATAGGTTAACAAATATGGTGAGATAAATCCTCAACTTCTGTCCAGTTTAGGGGAATTATTTGTTCACCCCACTGCCGAAACGATGAGTTATGCTGAAAAAACTCGCATATATAAGGTTTCCCAATGAAGTGGGGTAACGCCATGCCATCGAGTGGTCAGTCCCGAGTTCAAATCCGAGTAATGCTTAAGGAGAGCCACAGCTAAAATCTAGCTTCTTTTATGAACATCAAGTCTTCCTGGTAAATCTAAGGCGGAATCCTCCGAGAGGTTGTGAATTGCACATGCCGTATTATCTAAAATGGGAGGCTTGCTGTGTCCTCTCGGATAGACAGACAGTTTAAAGGCGCAATTGGGGTTGTGAATGCATTTACACTCTTGGCTCGTACTCTGCCAATCCAAAGATATTTGTGAGGAGAATCTCAGTAGACGGAAAAATATGACGCAACACAATATTTTATAGCATCAGATATATATACGTTACAGCCTTGCTTTCCCCCGCACTCGTTTTTTAACGTCCTGGTTCACCGCTGATAACGCCGCTCACTGCCAGTGGTGGCGCAGGGCATGATTAGGGTTCCCCCACTGAGAGAATATGGTGCTGAATGTGGCAGAATTTTCCGATTCTCATTCCTTAAAACTATCATGCGTTGGAATGCGTGACACACAAAGGCCGAATAGAGCCACGATGCCTACCGGGATAGCGAAATCTTTCGGTAGAGGATGAAGTCCCATCTACGTACAAGGATTCTTTTTTTTAGAGAATGACCATCTAATTGCTATTTGGTCTACAGTTTACTGCTGGGAGTCACACAGTCACAGGATCACCGAAAATACAATCAAATTACGAAAGGCAGAAAGCCTGGGGAGTATACATTCATTCTCTTCTGATATATAGTAGACCGTTCAGTACGAAATATTGTCTGGTAAATGATAAATAGATTTCTCTAGCGAGTGAAGAAAATTCGTCGCATGAAATGAGAAATTCCTCGAATCAAAAGGTCGGATGACCAACATTAGAACATGATCTAATTTGGATCATACTTTCCCTTGAATGATGTATACATGTCGACCATTGCAATGTTAGAAGTGGAGAAACTTCGTTTTAGAGGTTATAGTTCACATTGTTATTATTTAAAGTAAATTATTGAAACTAAAATTCAATTTGGGCCGTATTTCCACAAGTGTATGACATACATTTTAATTAAATGTAACTCCGGCGACCGTTCGTTCTGTATCCACAAGCTGAACTTCGTGTATTATTCTAATTTTGGTACAAAGAGTGTCGAACATCTGTTCAGCTATTTTTCATGTGGAAAATAGTCGCGTTCTGCATGCATTCATAGTTGAAACGACTCCACTGCTCAATATTTTAGCGCAGATATTTCTTCGATTTGTTCTGGTTAGCCCATGAATGAGCCACTGAATTTTTTTTTAACTATGCGAACAGCATACATTAAAATGTACTCCATTTTATGGTGTTTGGAAGTACTGACTTCGTGTAATCCCGGAATGAAGTACCAGTCGTGTGACTGTGTGTGGACATTTAGGACACTAGGCTTATAAAAGTGAAGCAGCAACTCTGAAAAAAGAGAGACTAGTTTGAATCTCAATTTTTCATTTCTATATTTGTATTGTGTCCCAAACATTAGTTCTCGGATCTTTTGATTACCAATTCTAGCAATTAACTCAGATCCAATTACTTAAAGCAGTGTTTTACGCCCCATAATGGTAAACTTTATTTGTACGCTTTTTTCAGGTACATTTGAGTTTACATCACTCATTCCCTTTTCATTTCACACATTCCAGAGCCTCTTGGGACTACTAAAATTTAGAGTAAATTCCAATTCTCCTTTATAACCCGGGAACTAATGAATCATTGAAAAGTCTTTCGCAAGTTATACGCTTCGCAAGTTATACCTTTGAGATAAATAACCGATTCCCAAAGGCATTGTAAAAAAAATATTATTAGTAGAAAGAGTTTATATCGTGAAGGCTGCATTATTCGGGTATTCACAGCGTATAAAATCTGTTTTGACAACGGTTTCGCCTAGATTGGACATGCCGTCTTCAGGTCGAAATGACCGAATAATGCAGCCTTCACGACTTTCACAAAGCCTTCACAAAGAGTTTATATATTGAAATGCGTTGATGTACAGAGGTAGTGTGGCATACGCTGTGACATAATAGGAGAACAATAATGCTGGAAAATTAGCCTCCACCATATTCTTAGAACGGCCTCGAAAGGTTAAATGCGTGATCTCAACCCTGACGTCTCTTGTCGAATCTTAATCGATCTTCTGATGACTCAAATCTAGTCCCTCGATTGTTCCGGATCCAAGAACAAATGTATTCTGCTCACGTGAACTTTGAAAGTGGGGAGCATTGGCAGAAAATAACCTGGCCTACAAATAGCCATTAAGGGCCGAGCATGGGTTAAAATGCTGGAGGTGCGCACGACTTGGTGGAGGCCTTGATAAACATTACATTTAATAAAATTCTCTTGCCGCCACTATGTCCCATTCCATTCCTCGCCGTGCCCTTAAACCATTTCCGTGTTGTCCGAGCGGCGATGGAAATTCCACGTCTCTTGTTAGCATGGCTCTGTAATTACTCAAATCTCACTCCCAATTGTTTGGAAATATCTCACGGCCGAGACCTTTTGATCTATTCTGATAGTCATTCCAGATTTTATTCAGATCGAATTTTTACTCCCGATAGTGATTTTTACGAGAAAGTTAATTATATTTATTGCGAAAAAGTACACGCTGCGTATCACCGCAAATCAAGTGTGTGAGCAAACTTATTTGGCATTTTCGAAAAGGCAGCGGTATTTTTCATTGATGTCGAGCGTCGATTCTTTTTTACGATTACCTTCCGTCTCCAGTTTCCGAAGCTAAAATTAAAAAAGGAACCGAGTGACGAACTTTCAACCTGAGCGGGACCGCAACAGCTTACCTCTGAATTTGAATTCGCACGGACTTGCATTTGATCCTCCAAGCTTGTTGTGACGTAGGCATGAAAGGCGCCTGTGCCAGATTTCGTTCTACATCTTACGAATTCCGCTACTCGATACGTGGCGACCGTTTCGGGGATTTTCCGAATAACAGGCCACGATGCTAATTACCTTTATTGACAGGTGCGCAAATGGTGGTTGTCTCTATATGTGCGAAGCAGATCTAGAGATTGCAGATTGAAAGTTAGATGGTCTATGCGTTGATGACTTTTGTTTGCCGATTGGGACAGTCAAGTGAGGATCGAGGTTGCCGCCTAACCGTAAATATGCTGATTCGGGTTCCGCCCAGGACATAGATTTGTGCTCATCTAAACTAATTTTCCTGGGCGGCTGGTCTCACCACCGGCATATGTCCTCTAACCCGTAATATACTCCAAAGCCAAATAAACAAAGTGATACCAAACAATCCCCGCAGGACGGAATATTGAATCTTGCAATGTCTTACTAAATCCCAAGCAATACTCCCGCGAAAAACAATGGAACTGTTAGTATTGGTTTACTCACCTGATACGTGAGGCTGTCCGGTTGGAAGCCTTCCGCGGCGGTGAGCGGCGCCTCTCCCCAGCGCCTAACACTACCGTTACCCGCAGATCCACGCGTAAACTCACAGGCGGTGGGTTTGGGCGGATTAGTCAGAACATTTCAGAACTACACCAATCACGCAAATAATGTTGTAACACCAGAACTTCGTCTTCATATGTGACATAAACTGATATACTGGAAAACCAAAGAGGAAAAATGTATGCAATGAAGGTCGCTCAGGCTCCTCGAAAGAATTGAACTCGTGATTTTACACTAAAACCTTCCCTATTAACTTTAAACCGAGTTAAGGATTTGCACAGGGATATTGAATTTACAAGTTGCCGCTGGAATTGTAGTAACCGGATTTATGGCAAGTCCCATTCAGGAAGTATAAAGGGAATGGACGCATTTAGAAACTAAATTCAGACCACAGATAGATGTTGTCTTCAAGTTTCTAGTCGTACACGAGAGTTTCACTTTATACAGAAGAGCGATTTTAACGGACGCATAACAATGTATGCAATAATTCGGACCTTTGATAAACTTTCAGGTAAAAATATTTCTGAATTTTTATCCAGAAATGGTGAAAATCTTCTTTGTTCCGGCTTTCGAGAATGGACTATTTTGTAAGTTGTTTAGCGTCTCTCATTGTCACGGGAGCATCTCTTTCACAGCAAAAATCTTGTCATATCTTTTTATGCTTTTTCTCTTCTATAAGAAGGGAAAGTAACACATATTTTATGAATTAATGGTGCTCACATCATAATTCTCTCCTTTCACCTTGCCGCACTGTGAGAGATTGGAGTGATAAAATTTATTTAAAGCTGTCGCAGATGGTTAATGAGAATCACCGATTGAATTTGTCAGAAAGATGTTACCAATGGTTAACAGCTGTATTAAGTCGCAAAATATTGAGGTCAATAGGTCACGATGGAAAAAATCGCTTTGATATTTAGTCACTGACAACTTTTTCCTTAAAATTGTTTGAAAAACTAAATGGATATTATTTCTCGTTTTCCTGAATTTCCTTTACATCACTGCTGAAATTGTAATCCTTCATGGATAAAGGGCACATTCTGGGCATTTTGAAATCCGTCACTACTAATCCGGCCGTCTCTTTCAAGACAGACGGATTTCATTCGGGACAAAAATTTCACCTACCATGAAGAAAATTTGTTTTTCACAGTTCTCCACACTCGAACAGCCCTTCGGCCACACGTCTTTCACTCCAACACCGATTGCGTCGAATTCCCCCCCGCACCCAACTCGAGGGAGAGAACGACTGGCTTCCGCAAACCGAAAACTTAATCCGCCGCCGCGAAATCGACCAAAATCCCTCGGCGAGTCCAACGCGAAATCCTAGCCTTTTTCGATCCACGAACGGAGGGCGAACGCTGCCGGATCCGGTGTCTCGGGGTGCGGCCCCCGGGAGGCCCCACACAAAATCCCGGCGACTGGAAACGGTCCGCAAGTGGGAATCCGCGGTCACTTAGCCGTCCCACACGAGGAGAAAACAAAGAAGGTCTCTTTTGGGGGAGGGGGGGGCAGAGGGTGAAGGACAGCACACACAATCCCCTCTCTCTCTCTCCTAGTCAGGTAGGCACACAAGGAGACGCACGACACTCCCCCGCTGGCGACAATGCGCGCCGGACGCAGCGCTTGGGCACGTGAAAATTTCTCCCCTTCTCCGACGGATCGACCACCTGGGTGTCTCCACTCACGGGGATCCCTTTCCGGAAAAAAAAATCCGCCTTCCGAGTGGTGGCTGTCTTCTCCGGGGAGTCGAACCTCTTTTTTTCCACCAGAAGTCGTGGTCGCAGGGATGAATGGGTGGAAGCCTGAACGGCGCGGAGGCAGAGAACGAACTGACGGGAACGGGAGGACCAGGGAAGGCGGGAGGT
>WURS02467842.1:0-13204 GCA_011762765.2 Rhinocypha anisoptera | reverse complement strand
GTCCGGTGTTCGAGTCCGGGCTTAGGATAAAACTTTTTCTCATATGAATTTGTCGGTTTCCATCATATATTTTCAACTACATTGTGTATTCATCCCTTTATGTGTTCCTATCCCTTTCCTTATTTACTATCATTGAATGTGTTATTTTTGCCATATGGAGGTCATTTCTGTATGAATGTATACATATATATTACATATATATATATATGTATATATATATATATATAACATATTTATATATGTATAAACACATGCATAAATGTTTAAAAAATGAATTACTAATAATGATTATTCACCTACCTGGGTACTTAAGATTTGCACATCCTTTTCCCCAAGATGTTATACCTATTATTCTCCAAAGTCCATTAATTTCAATTACCATTGGCCCACCACTGTCTCCCTAAACAAAAGTAATGAACAATAATAAGTAACAAAATTACAGTAGTAGATAAATCAAGTGAAAGCTGGTTGAAGAAAAAAAATAATAAGTTGGAAGAATAACCTGGCATGTGTCCCTTCCGAGAGCAGCAGCACAAATCTGTGAAGTAGGAATAGTCTTATTATAGGCTACACTACACTTTTGCTGTGCCACAATATTGACTGTTGCTTTCATCAAAACATTTGGGGACACTGTGTACTGAAATAAAGAAGATACCTTTTAAATTTAAAAATCCTGAATTTGATAAAAAAACACTGGTCTGAGAATTATATTTTTTCAACTACAAAAAATTATAAATAAATTTATTAATATTTGTGCAAGTTAGTTTTAAATATGAAATATGACTCCTTTGAAAAAGTAATAGAGAGAAATGTAAAAAGTATGAGAAATATTACTCTAGAATATTCTGAACACCCAATATATCAGTTGTTCTGTGAGAAAGGGTAAAAATAGGTTGTGTTTTATGCATTATGAAAATGAATGCATATACAATCTATTTCAAAAAACTAACTTACATATTATTGAAATAAGAAATAGGTAGTAACTTACATATGGAGAAGTGTTTCCCCATCCAGTAATGGTGACTACCCTTCCTGGATTAATGGGAATATTTTGATTAGGTAGGCAAACTGGGCAAATTCCATTACCAAAGTTAATTGTAGTATTTACCTTTATTAGAGCTATGTCATTCTCAAATGTTCTAGGATTGTATCTGAATCAGGAAATTAACAGGGTAAAATTATTTTTCACTTATAAATGAAACACAGCATGCTTAATAATGAGTTACTCACTCTGGATGACTTATTACAACTTCCCCTTTTAATAACATCTTCTCATCACCTACAACACGGTTGTGGGCACCTAGGTATACATTAATGTCCTGGGCACGAGTGCTAAACGGAAAATATTTCAGATGTTAGTTCAAAACTACAGGCAATAGAAAAGTAAAAGCATTCTCTTAAATTATAATGAAGGAAGTACAATTAAAAACAATGACAAATTTATCAAAGATAACAATATTAAATAAAGAACTGAAGAATAACCTGATGGCAAAACATGTCGAATCGTGGGTCGTCAATAAAAAATTGTATATGTAGAATTACCAAGTGTATTTATTTCATAATGAATATTTCCACAAAATCAAACCTGAATCTGTCAATTACAAAGATAACAATTTTTGCCTTACTAGACTCTATATGTATATATGTATGTGAATGCTTTCTTTTATTTGTACTCTACTATTTAATGGTGAGTTTTTGATGGAAGCAATTTATTTTTTTGCATGATGATTAATCTACCTCCTGGTCAACATACCTTCCACATTTAATTTTTCTATTGAATCATTCAGAAAAGTAATAATTCCGACTAATCATGATATATGGTGTAAGGTAAAATCAGTATAAGTTTCTAGTTTTTAGCATATACTTATAATGTTGGTCCCATTACATTGTCTGAAAAATTCAAAATAAGCTTCACCATTAGACTGAGCCTCTTTGTACTGATACATGAAACTCCTTGAGCATTGTAGATATATCAGCAGTATTTCCTGTCTCTGTCCAATTTAAAAACATATTATTGTGATTCCAACTCCAGGTATAAATACAATATAAAAACCTAATTGAAAATATCATTAAAGCCATCATGCTTACTCGTTTAACGCATAAGATATATTGTAGGACTCCTTCATTTTTGTCTCAGGTAACACTGCAGTCACAGACATGATGTCCATACAATTTAGTAATCGTTATGAACACAAGGAATATCCACAATTGATAGTAAAGCTATGTTTTCTCTACCGTTAAAAGATTGAGAATTCGTCCGGAAACCTTGGCCTCTCAATGGTTGAGAAAACGACATTTTCCCTCGGTCAACTCCTGATGGAAGGGGTCGGGTTGGAATTCCGTGTATCAAACCACACAGATTAATTATTAAAATTTCTTCCAATTGCGGATTGAGTTTACTTTCCCATTATACCCAAACCGAGGTGGGCCTATCAAACGTCAATATCGTCAAAACTAGCATTCCGATTTCTCTTTTATAGGCGAAATATTTTCACTTTCTTTCATCGAAGAAATGGGAGATAAGAGCTCATCAATGCTTAAATGATGCATCAGTTAAACGTGAATTGTATGTCAATAAATGAATCAGAGCAAAAACGAAAACAACATATGCTGCTTTGATAATGCATCGAGCTGTCTCAATAGAAGACCTTCAGTTATTTCTATTCAGATTCAACTATTTCCATTTCTGAGATAATTTTTTAAAGAACGCCTTCGAAAAATTCAACGCAATCTAACAATTTTTGTCCTGGTGATTCAGCAAAACAATTTTTAAGCCTTACCGGTAAACGCAGTGAGAAGCGGTGAGGATGTAACGATCATTTATAATAGAACCTCCGCAAAGGTAGATATAAGGCCACTGCCAGATGCGTAATTTAGCTTGCCAACACCATTCTCCGTTAATTGCTGCGGTTCCTCCAATTATACGATTGATACTTTTCTTTCCACATTCTAGAGTTATCAAAAGATTAATTTTAAAATGTGCATTTCTGAAGATCGGCATTGTTATATATGTAAATAATGGTTAAAATATGGTGGTTTGATATAGCACTTACGTAATTCTGATTTACCGGGTGCGGAAACTGCTTTTAATATTCGTCCTTCAGCAACGAGAGTATTTAAAGTGAGAGGGAAGTTAGCCTCTTTTGGTTGTTCTGTTCCAAATGCAGACCATGGATGAACAAAAATCATCAGTGCTCCCAGCGCTAACACACAGGACGGACGGAAAAAATCCATAGCCATGCTTAAAACTCTTCCGTAATTCACTGGGAATGAATGAACAGTTTTCTCAAGTCCTTTTAATTTATACCTTTCTCATATCTTCACATTATAACGGCTCCAATGCTATCTTAAACTATGTACAAATATTTGCTACTTTAGATGGGACTTGTTTGCGCACGGCCTTCATAATGTACTCATTGGGATTTCATTGTTCATTAATATCTCCTATTCATTAATATCCTGCACCAATTATGTGATTTAGGGAATTTATCTGAAAATTAATGACAATGACGTTCTCCTGACCTGAGACACTCGCAAGGTTAAACGGAAAGCATTGTGGAGAAGAAAAGCAGTGTGGCGGTTGTGAATAGTTTTTAAATATCGTGCCTAACTATTGGGAAACGTGAAACTCAACAGGCCGCACTCGATGGCCCATAGTGGCCATCACAGGGAACTTACACAAACTCCGATCTGCTTAAATTAATGTAAAATACATTTTGAATACTTCTTGGATGAAACCGCCATCGGTGACTCGAGTATGAATGCAGAATGCAGAAATACCCAAGCCGCCACGAATGTAGTCATTAACCATGTTGGTAGAATGCTTAGCAATTAGTCAAAGAAAAAATTTTAAAATAAAAAAAAAGTTTAAAGCAACCTAAAAATTTCTTCACTTCTCACCGAATGTAAAATCAGACCCATGAACGCATTTTGATCATAATATTACGTTATCCTCGAAGCTGGGACTATTACTGTGGTATTTTATTTTGCCCAAGTCTATGGAGGTTACGACTGCCTCTCACAGGCCGACCGTCTCTGCCATAAAATTTTCAAGGTTTTGAGAGATATGTAGTATTACATTTTTCTGTAGTAATACATCTAAGTTAGTACCTATATTTTCTGTCAATATGGAATTCCACCAGGTGACGGCCACCTAAGTGAATTTTACCAATCAGCGTCTCGGTTTCAGAAGGCTCTCCCAGCTGACCAGTCATTATCAAATACAATAAATATTTTTCAGCTCCCTGTGCTTTGTTTTCAATTATTTATTTCGAGTCATTCATTCATTTCGAGTCTCTCTCCGCGACTCTGTCCGTCGAAGATTCTTTTGTTTCAGATCATCAATAAAATAATCGCAAGTCATAAGGATTGGGTGTTCCCTATGCCGTTAGATGGCTTGCATAAAATCCTCTTAAAATTTTTATCAACTATTCTCTGATCTACAATTCTTTTGTAGTTTCACATGCCATTGGCTCCTTTCTCTAGCGCAGAAACATCCATTTCTCACGATCGCTGGAAAACGAACCCAACACATGAAATGCGTATGACTTGAGTCGTAAGTGCAAACTCTAACTATTTAAAAATCAGACCTCGATGCATGATACTTATGTATAAGTTCATATTTTCCTGTTGTTATGTCGAAGGCATGTTCTGGGGTTTGATCAAAATGTTGTTGCACGCAGGTGCTATATAATTACGATCAAATTTGCATAAAAATGAGCATTTCCAGAAAAGTTCTTTGCTTTCCTCTTTCTCTCGTATAAAAATTGACTGCCGCGGACATATGAAAACATATTTATGTCTACCTAAAATCAACTACAATCATCTTATATTTCCGGGTATTTATTTCTTTCTTTGCACTACCTATGAGGGTTATCTCATTCCTACTTCCACTCTAATTTCTTGCATCCTTCTGGTAGTAGTAGTATTTTTGTTTATAGGGTGCTTCGACGACTATGGTCATTTTGCACCTCTTCAATACATAGAAAAACACATCTGGACAAACACAACATCCATGGCCTGGGCGGGATACGAACCCGCGACGTTTGGGTTAGCCGCGAGCACGCTACCCAAGAGGCTAACACGGTCGGCATTGCGCCCTTCTTTCTGATACCTCATTCAACAATCTATCTACATCAATATTTCTGTCACATATTTTTTTTGTCTTCTGCCGATTTCTCCCGACAAACTCCTATCCTCCCCTACTATGACCAGAATCACTTAATTTTTCTCGGTTCACGTTACTTTTACATCCTTCTGCACGGTTAAAACTTAAAGGTCTCCAATTCATTCTTAATCCCTTTTTTTCAACGATCATGTTTCGGAGCAATATAGTATTTATTCCATATTAAAATTATTCAATTATTTACTTCAAGTCCTAACCTAGATAACCTTACCAAATGCCTCCACCTTGTAAGCGCTTCCTTCGAGCAACCACTTACTCTTGTCATTACTTTTACGCCCAGTTTTTCCCAGCAGAATGCCAAAGTAACAGAAGAGATTTGCCTGCCCATAATTCTGACTCATTCTTAGGTTTCTAATAAGTCTTCTATCACTCCAATCCACAGACCTATATTTTGATACAATCACGAACTTTAAGAACTTTAATCTCACAAGCCTCTCCAAAAGCACGAAACACTCCAGAAGTTATAATTATACTCTAGATTCATTTATACTAGTGTTCCCAAAAATACAAATGAATTGCCTGCATCTCTCACTTTCCTAAAGCCGAATTTATCATCAGCTAGATGTCAAATTTTAAGGTTAACCATAGGAAAAACATTTAAAAAGAGCCAAACAACTGTGATATTTCCCGTCTCTTGGAAATAGAATACAAAGTAATTTTCCGCCTCAGATTAGTGATTTTAAATAATCCGGAAACAACGTGAAAATTGAAAAAATTTATTTTCTTTGACAACAATGAACTATAAAAATTCCACTAAATTTTGGACTGAATTGCACATATATTCTATTATTTTATAAATAATAGAATGGGATAAATTTACATAATTTGCAACAGTAACAGCAGACCTCGTTCAACCCTGTTCGACCACGTACTTTTCCTCACTGAGACAAGGACTCATTAATGTGAAGGCGACAGTCCTCAGAAGCAAATCGAAGCCGTGAGCTCAGGTTCACCTCGACTATTTAGGCCATTCTCTGCTACATTTTTACTATGTCTCTCACATATTTAGCATTTGAAGACTATTCATTATGCACCTTTGGCTAGTTAGGAGTCCTCAGGCGCAAAAGAAAAGCATAAGGATCGATTGATCATCTCTGTTACATTTTTCTGAGACTAATTCAAGAGTGCCAGCTTAAAATCAACAAATAAGAATTTTGAAATAGGTGATATGTGTGATGGGCAACATGAAAGTAATATAAACGTTATTAGTTGTCAAAAAGAGACTTATATTCAATACTTAAAGACATATTTTCATGCACAGAATGGAATAACATAGATAATCTCTTCATATAAATGGAAAACGTTGCCAATTAGTTTTTCGAACAGTACTCACTACCACGTGTATGTTTATAAATCCAAGGCAGGAACTTATGAACGTTAGTATACAGGCCTGAAAGGAGAAAAAAGGACATTAAATATTTCTAAAATTTGATCTTTTAAAAGTTACCTTAATTTAGAAGGAACGGGTCCCAAAGCACTTGACAGATCGCCACACAAAACATATTATTATTATTGTCCAATAGTTACAATTTAACCATCATGGGGTAACATAACAAATATAGATAAATAAATAAAAAATAAAAAATTATTAAAAAAGATTTGAAAAAAATATTTACAAAGTATTACAAAAATCACATAAATAGCATACATTACCATAAAAGAAGATATTTACAGGCATTTAAGAAGAAGAAAAAAATATATGTAACGATATCTAGTTCCTTACACAAAACAATTTCATTTTATTCTCTGTATGAAAGTTCCAACATTACTTAGAAAAGGCTCTGAATGTTTATTGGGTAGCGCATTCCAATCTTCTATCCCGCTATTAAAAAAGGAATATTTTCCTGTTTTAGATATCGATCTAGGAAGCTTTATCTTAAAAAGTTGATCTTTTCTCACAAGATAACAAGGCTTTTTCCGCCTTTTGGGCAGGGTTTTCCATGCAACATCTCCAATGTAAGATTTATAAATAAACTTAACTCTTGCTTGCATCCTTTTGAATCCAAAGATTCCCATCTTAATTTTTTTATCATCTATGTAACTCTAGCTTTTCTTTTCAAATTTCCCGTCGCAAATATTGCGCCTATTCACTAAACTGTATTAATTTTTTCTTTTCCCAAGCTTGGTTGGATCCCAAGCTGCTGCCCCGTAATCCAAAATAGGTCTGACGAAGGTTTAAAACGCGAACTCTTTCATTTCGACGGAGCTTTTTTTCCAGAGTTCTCATTACAAAGTGTATTGCTCTAAAAGCGTCAGTTGTAATCCGTTCGATATGCAGGCCCCAATTCAGCTCCCTATTAAGGGCTACTCCGAGATCATTGCAATTATTTATTTCTTTCAATAGATCATCCATTATATTGTGTTCAATTATCGTTAATTTCCTACCTTTCCGGAATCTAACCCTCTCCAACTAGAAATTGATGCAAGAACCTTTGTAAATGCACGCCATATTTAATTATAAAACTCTCCAGTTATCAGTAAGATATCTTCCCAAATCGATGTCTATGAAGGGTGTAAATTTCTTAAAATTTATCCAGAAAAAATAGTTCTGGATTTGCCTTGCGGAAACATATATTTATCTCTAAAAACTTATCATTAGCTGACTAAATCATTAGATAAAAATTAACATACCTGCAAAGTTTGGATCTGCGCAACCCTTGCCTGCTGATACTATCCCTATCAGGTCCCAAATTCCGTGGCTGTCCTGATGAGCAAGAGGCCCACCGCTATCTCCCTGTAAGCAGAAAGTTTTAGAAATTCATATGAAGAAATAAATTTTTGTTTATTTTGGTAATTATCTCGGTAAAAACACAAAAGAAAATGCCCGCTATAACTGAATATTACTACTAACCTGGCATGAGTCCGTTCCCGGAGCAGATGCACAAATCTGACTTGGGTAAAGGTGACCATATTGTTTTCTGCAAGTTTCATCCGGGATGACTTTCACTTCGGCCTCCATCAAAGCCTCTGGCGAGTCACCCTTGGAATTGTAAACATAAAAGAATATCGTTAATTATTTTCCCTTTGAGAGACATAACTTTATTGTAAGTTGTCGGGACCAGATTGTTCAACACAAGTTTTTCTTTCACCACTATCCTCACCAGAGCAGATATATAATGGGTTTTCAGGGAAGCAATGGCTGACCAACCACAATGAGCAAAACTCAATAAAAATGAACGTCATTCCCCGTTAAGTTATAATTTTCAAAATATATGGTCCGGATTTTTAGTGAAAAATTCATATAAAATTATGTAGAAATTTGCTTCCTATACCATGGAGCGCATGTTTAAGAATATGGTTCCTATGTTGAGGTCGTGGTAGCCCAGTGTGTAGAGTGCTTGGCTGTCGCCAGGGTTCGAGACCCGGTGACGGTGACGACTCCGGGCACCTCCAGCAACCCAATCTGAGTGACCACATCTTCGTGGGCAACCACAGGTGGCACAGGGAAAGGAGCTGTCCCCTCTACCCTGATGTGTGAATTTTCACATGTCGTGGGCTTAGTACTAGGTGAGCTCTACACTCACTAAACATACCAACCTTCGGGTTGAATACTGTGGTTTTGTTTGGTTTCTATGCTAAAAATGATTACTTAGATTATTACCTTCGTCGACTTTGCAATATAAGTAAATAGGAACCTACTGCGATAAAAGCAGCAAATGCATATAATCATTCCAGATTTAAATGGAGCGTAATGATAGTATTGGTGACAATTTGAGCGAAATTTCTAGGCTTTCTGGATTTTGGAGGATCTTATGGTCATTACGAATCCTTTGGGCTCTAAGTCTACACCGCCTACGAAAATACCTTCGGTTCAATCTTATTATCGCACTTCCTCATACTCATTCCAGCCATATAAGTAAGCTCTTATTCACAAATACTTCTTCGCATTGTCCCCAACTTCCTCCTCTTAGCTCGTTCACCTACATGTGAGAAAAGCTTTACTGGGTTATCGAGAATAGGAGTACAGATTGCAGATGTGGAAAACTTACTCTTTGCTGTAGAGCAAAGAGGAAATCTGAGATCAGACTTATAAACAAAGAAATACAAATACAATGGAAATTGCCTAATCCACCGTCAATTAACTGATCTTAACCATATTTGAGTAACACCGCCAAGTCTCATATGATTAAAAAATAGATGGATCAGATTTTTGTTGTATTTCCTTTAATGAACTATCTACTTCTATTACATTTTCAAACCTAAACTGACGAGTATGTCCCTCATTATCATGAGTAAATCAACGATGAGGATCTATAAGTTTTACTAAAGCTATAGCATAAGAAGAAATGTAAAATAGTTCATTTTCTGTGGCAATGAAATTTGTGATCTTAGTGCTTCCTTCTAATAGAACTCCTCCATCAATGTTTGTACAAATAAAGACACATGAGGGGAACCATGAATGAATTTGCTCACTCTCCAGCACTATGGGTGAGAATTTGTAAACGTATGAGTGGCTAAGGCACACCAATTAATTTGTTTAAAAAATCTTTGTTGACGACTAGAGGGGGACAAACATTGTTTCATCTTTCTATTTCCATCAAAATGGCAGAATCATTGGCTCAAAATAGCTGAGAATGAGTGATATTTAGATGATTTTGCAAAGCGATAGTAATATTTTCCTTAAGAGAATAACCCTAAGATTCCTAAAGAAGACTATTTAAGGAAAAATTATCAATCGGTTTAGGATAAGAGCAGACTGCTGTTTGGTAGTGTCTTTGGATTATGACCTTCGAGCAGGAGATGAGGCATAAGACATTTCCACCCAGATAGTGATCGCCCATAGACATCACCAGCAAAGAAGGAAATGTGTGTAAAGCATTCATTATTAAAAAATCTAAACTTTTAAAAATTTTAAACAATGGTTAAAAACTATATGGTAATATCAGATAGTGCTAATAAAATAATCATCGTCTTCCATTCTTTTAGACATAAGTGAATGCATGAAGAAAGAAGAACCACACTGTGAGTTGCTGTGTGAATGTAGATGCATGAAAGCTCACTACGAGATAGATGTTAGAAAGTGTTCGTCCATAATTCGTATAACCCGAACAAAGTTTAGCTTTGCTTGCTACCTTTCTCCTTCAATGAAAATGCATTACGTATAAAAGTAGAGAAAAAATTAATTGTGGCTTACTCCTGATTTGAGAGCACCCCACCCGGTGATAGTACAGGTTTCTCCAGTGTAATCGACTTGCTCAGCCGGAAGGCACACAGAGCAAATTCGATCCGAATATTTAATTCTTCTGATCAGCTTCACTAAAGCAATATCATTTGCTTTAGTTATTGGATCGTAGCTAACAAAGGAAAATATATGAAATGATATTTTCATAAAAACTTAAAAAATAAGGTTAAAAATTGATAATTTTTTACTTACTCTTCGTGTATAAGAATGGAATCAACAAACTTCCTTTTCCCTTCAACATCTCCAAACAACTTGTATGCTCCTAAATATACGTCAACTTTTGAGTCTTCCATTCTGAAAAGTTATTATATAATAAAATTAATCTAGGTTAAATAAAATTAAATATTTTTATATTGAGTTATTAATACATATTACTATTAAATGGAACTTTGGCTTAGATTTCTTACCATTTGTCGTAAGTGCTCACTTCTGGAACGACAAGATTTAAAATAGCGGCCTCTAAATGATCAAGTTAGGTAAGTTCCCTTTCTGATTCAATACCGGGTGCTTATTTTGAATAAAAAAAGTCTTAAGATGCTTAATATTACTGTTTCACAAAAAGTAAACTTAAAATTTTCTCGATATTTAGGCGAGTTCATGCACAAACATTTAAAGAAACATCCACTGAATCTGAATTTCAATGAATCTTATCCAAATAAGTTAGTAAATAATACATAAATATATTCTATGACAAACACGAAGTACTCGTAGTCAAAAAGGCTTTCCATCAGAAATGCTAAGAAATTCCGTAGGGGAAGAGGGAAGAAACTAATGGCTCGAATCAATTTAATTAATATCCTAGTGGTAATATATTTGTTTAGAGTCGTAACTTATAGTTGCATTAGTCGACGCCTAAGATCATTTAAAAACTCTTCAAATCATAGAAAGAACCCTGTTGGGTAAACAACACCCATGCTCCACCAACAACACCAGGAAGGACTCGAACCCACGGCCTGGTGGGGGGTTTTTTAGTGGTTATATGTCGGGGGTTCCCCAGACTCCAGCCGAGTCCCACACCCCAGGTTCACCTTCCCTGGGTGTGCGTAACCGCGTTTTCTCCCACCAGTTCCAAAAAAAATAGCCGGCGAGCGTTCTACCCCCAGGCTAACCCTGCCGGCAATTTCCATTATGATATGGCAATATATCCCATTATAACGTAACATCGAGGTTCTCTTTTGTTTTATAAATGCAGTAGATAATCATGATAATAGTTTTATCATTAATATCACGAGAGATTCTCCTGCTACTACAGTATAATGAATAGATGTTGAAATCTGCACCTATTATCAGTTTGACGAAGGAATCATACTTACCCATAGAAACAGTGTGCGGCAGAAAGAATGTATTCGTCATTAATAATGGAGCCACCACAAAGGAAGAAGGAGCCATCGTCATCCTTAGACCATACCATTATCTTCGCCTGCCAGCACCATTCGCCGGATTTGGCTTTGCTCCCTCCAACGATGCGATCCGTGTGAGTCCTTCCGCACTCTTGGGTGGGAAAGTTAAAAATTAATTGATAAAATGATTTATAAAATAACTCTGTGGTGGGCTTTTGTGGGAATATGACCCTTCCATAATGTGCTATTCTTAATCATCGTACTAAATGCTTCACAGTTAATGCTAAGTTTCGATGGACCCAATTGATTATATCTACGATTTATCGGAGCCATTCTTAAACCATAAATTACAGAACAACGTATTTACATTTAATGATTCGTGCATAATACTTCGATTTAATTTACTTGTACCTTCCTCCTACCTTCATGCTCTCCAGTCCTATGATATCCCTGCTTCTGATTGACTTACACAACAAATTTCTACAAACAAGCTTTTCAATATCAATGTCACCTCTTCACATTTCTTCCAATAAAATTTCTTTCCTTCTCTTTATTTCTCCGAACAACATATTATCATCGATAACCACGTTCAACATCTCCAAATTTGACTTCCTCTCCGTCAATGCTATTGCCTCCATCCTTCGCCACACTCACATAACAAAGACCTGCGATCAACCCCGTATCTCATTCCTGTAAAACTATGTTCGTCATATAGGAAAGCATTCAGGCTGGCATTTATCATCAGATAAGAACTCTATAGTTTCTCTTCTCTGCCTAGGTAGATCTCGCTAAATACATGGAAATTTCGCATGTTTAACATTTGATTTACTTTATTTTCCGATGTAAGTTTACTATGATATACAATAATAACTTCCAATACTTTCAATATGTTCACACAATAGAAATAAATGAGCTTCATTCAATGTTATATGACTTGAAAACACAAAGAGTATTTCAGAATAACAGGAGGCTTAGCAATTTAGAGTAAGTAGGGCGCATTTTTATAAAATACTATTTTTATATTAAATATTTTCTTTTAATATTGTACAATAATTAATCATTAATAAAAAAATAATTCGTTACTCCTCAAGAGTCGCAAAACCTGTGAATTTCACGAAAATTTTACGATTGGGAAAAAAATTCCACCAATAAAAGCAACGATTGCGAATGCAATGATTAAGTTAACTTAAAATGAAATAATATCCACCAGAGTGGGATAATTGTTTTTAATGGAAAAGAAAGCAAATAATATAACATATACTATGAAAATGCAAGTCATAGGATATATATTACTTACAGTACCCATTTTATCAGATGTACCGTGTAATACAAAGGGTTCCTTCTATATTTAAATCTCAAAACAGTAAAGAATACTTGAGTGTAGTTTACACCTCTGGTAATACTTTGGCAAAATTAAGCTTAGATTTTTGCAAAATCGTTCGAGGAAAAGGAAAATTCTTTGAAATAAGTTAATAACCACCGGACCTGTTTTTATGG
>WURS02467831.1:0-13205 GCA_011762765.2 Rhinocypha anisoptera | reverse complement strand
GGGGAGGTGGGGGGGAAGGGTGATCTCGAGGAGAGTGGGGGCGACAGCCTCTCCCCGCACCACCAGCGGAAGGAGGGGGAGGAGGAGGGGGGGAAGGAGAGCATCCCTCCCCACCCTCGGTCGATGACATAAGGGCAGCAATTCCCGAGTGCGCAGAGGGTGCGGGAAGTCACGCGTCAAGCATCCAGTGCAGAGCGTGCACACACTGTCACACCCCAGACACCGCAACTGCATTAAGAGGTGCTAACAATTCAAACTTAATGCATTGCTGTGAGTGATTAATGTGTAATGTATATCCTCTCGAATCAAGAGGCTGGAGCAGCTCAGCATGCCAGGGGGCTTGTAAATTCTCTTATTGTTTGTAATTGATTTCGAATTAGGGTAAAATGTTGGATGTACTTCTCAACCAGACAGGCAGCCATGCGTGAGCTACTTGTATAAGTAATGTGTGATCAGAGGCACGTCTGTGTAAATTGTTCTGTCTTAGATGTAGTATCCATGATGCAGAGTGAATGAAGCATGTCCAAATATTGCTCATGATGTCTGAAAACAATAATTGATGTGTGGAAATGGCTTCAAAGGTATTCTTACACTTCTACTGACAATTTGCTGCGATATAGTTCGAAGGTAACTTGACCAAACAATTTTATAGGAAGGATCTAGATGTTGATCTTTAAAAATACTTTGAATGTTTTATTTAAAAAAAAAGCAAATGCAATTTAATGTTAAAGCATTGTAATAAATGTTATCCATAATTTATTCAAATATTGACTTCTTGTTTATTAACTGAAGCCCATGTATTTAATATCCTATGATGTACATACATATATCGATCGGTAGCTAGTGAAATATCTGTTCTCATGTGAAGTGATTCCTGGGAAGCAAAACCGTTGGTGTTTCATGATGGCCAGTTTGTATGGCACATTTGAGCTCTTAAATAAAAAAATACTTTTTGATCTTCGTGTTCAGGGCTGCTCTTCTGCTGCCATGATAAATGAAATTTGTCTTCTATTTTGATGGCACTTAACAACTTTCCTCTTCAAATTGAACAGCCTTAAAAAAAAACCTTTACACTCATGAGTGAGTGTCAAGGTTGTTTTAACCTTTACCTCCCTTCTTTAATAAAATGAAACATGGTTGAAAGAAACTGTTATTTTTCATTTTGATCATATGATATTTTGCTTATATATTTCATCACCACCATTTGTAGTATTTATAACTATTAGGATTGTGATGTAATAATTTATTTTGTATGGCAACATATTCATCTACATTGGGATCAAGTACTTCACATCTGCAAAGAAGTTTTAATTTTTCACATTAAATTTAAACATCTCGAGAGATAATATTGAGTTATTCTTGTCCATGGAGTCAATGATATTTGTCAGGGTTTTGTGAAGCCATTTCTGGTTAAAGATATAAATTGTGTGAACTGTAAGTAGTGGATGTACTGACTTCTAAGGGTCACAGGAGCTCTTCAACATTTTTCTGTGTGTTGGCAGTTGTATACCTTGTTTACTAATGTTCCTCCAGCCAACAGTGGCACATTGAGTTTTAGGCTGTGTGTTATATGTATTGTTGAAAACACAAATCAGGCCAAATGTTGAAGAAAAAATTGGTAAAGTTTACTAAGGAGATCCAAAAGAAGTGAAATATAATAATTTAATGTGTGTAATTGTGATGACACATTAAAGATATATATACATTAATATTTTAACAACATTCAGCATGCATTTCCATAACTTCAGGGTAATTTCTTTTTTGTGTAATGCATTTGGCTGGACTGAATGTTCATATATCAAAATGTACTACACCTATAATACTCTTTTTGTTTACTGTTCAAGTGTTACAAACACGGATGTAGTGTTCTAGGACGTAATGCATTATTGTGACCTCAAAATGTTATTCTTTCCAAGTTAAAGAGAGAGTGAGGCATGCATGTTGAATGCCTTCAGAAATTGTGCTTACGTTATAGCAAAATCACCAAGAGCCTAATTCTTACAGAATATTGACCCTAAGAATTTCTGCCTTAATTAAATAGTATGATTAAATAGAAAGTATATTTTTCTGTGAAGATATGTATGGTATCATTGTTTTTTAATAAAAATTATATTACACATAAGTGTCTAATTCTTTGAGTAGTTATTCATTTTACCTGAAATTACTACTGTTACAAAAAACGTGTGGATTAGTCTAATGAGTCACTAATCATATTTTAAAATGACCGTATATTGGAGAATAAAGAGGAGAGCAGAAGAGTATGCAAGTGAGGACTAGTTTGGATTTAGAAGAAGCAAGAGTTATTGGCTATCCTTTTGAGGCTCATACTGGAAAAGAGATTACAGAAGGAACACTACATTTTTTTGGACATGGTATGCATTTGAGGAAAGTGTGTATTAAAAAAGTATGGCTTGTATTGAAAAACATGAGGATATGCTACCACGCGATCTATTCAGAGATCAGGCATCAGTAATGACGTGATGCAGTCAAAGAAGTACAGAGAGAATCCCTAAGAGAGTGCTCAATATCTTTAATATTTACACCAAGAGGGTAATTAATCCCATCACAAAGAACATGAAAGGTGATGTTGAGGGAACAGGAAGAAGTGATATGCGAACTGTAGTTTGCAAATGTCTTTGTCAAACTGGAAGTGGAAGATCTTACTGACACTGTCTCAAGTAGAACTTTGTGGAAGTCCATTAAAATCAGGGTAAAAGAACCAACACTGCAGTTTATGCTTACTTGGTTCTTTTAACCCCAGTATGAAAGCAATGGTCTGCAGCCCAAGTAGGGAAAGCAGGTGTCAAATAAAATAAAGGAGTAAGGTAATTAAAAATAAAAAGTAAGTAAAAGTTCACCAGTAAACTCCAAATTACTACGAACAGCAAGCATCTCTGTTTAATCCCAGATGCTACTAGAGGTGTAAGACTGTGTCCAGAGAATGATCTTGTGGATTTTTAGTTATTATTTAACCCCTTGGCTGTGGAATATTTATATCTGCATTTTGTCAGGTGACTGCGGAGAAAACTTATACATGTACGAATGACCGCATCCTTCATACCCACTCTGGACCCATTCCAAATTTTATGACCCAACCTTTTAAGAAAGTTTTGAATGGTCACACTTTCTTATCGTTCCGGAATAGGTCGCCCCTCTCCAGTGCCATTCGTGACCCTCGGGCATGTTTGATGATGAATGAATTCCATCTGCTGAGTTTGGGAAATTTTTTTCTGACCCACCCTCTTTATTCCAGTCAGTTGTCTCAGAGTTTTGGTGACTTGCAGGTTATAAATCAAGGTATTTTTGTACTGTTTGCTACCAAATAAATGATAATTTGTCAAGAAAAGTAAATATGGAGTGCATATCTGGATATATTTCCGCATGAAATATTTCAACTCTGGTCAGTCGAATCTCCACTGCCCCACTGGGTGGGATTTTAAGTGATGAGAATTTTAAGGGTTGTCCCGGATTACAATGGTCCACGACCTGCCAAATCTTTTCTGGGATTAGAAGGGAAGAATGCCATGCCTACTTTTCTCCCACATGCATCCATCACGAAAGAACAAGATGCTGCAGCTGAAGGGTGAATATAGTCTGGAACCAGACATAGCTTCTGAAGTGTCGGCACACGATATCGGCTATCATCATGGAATTGAATCCTAGAGCAGCAAGGCTATCAATCAATGTAGATGTTGTTCAGCACTGAGGGCAAGGGACAGGAATGGTAAAAATATTTGTTGATGAATTGCACCATCATTTGAAGGAGGTTTTCTGTTTCATCCAAGAGAATTCAGTAGGGCACATTATGACCAGGGACATAAATAGATGAAACACTATGCTGGATGCATGCAATTAAGTGATCCGTGTGTGAAAGCTGGAAATGTGAAAAGAATCCATAGATCATGTTTTGGTCTTCAAGGGGCCATTGAGATGATACCCCAATGATTGTCTCTGACTGAAGTTGAAATTTAGGGCAGTATATGACGAAAGGGTAAAATGTTATCGAGGTGTCAATCATCAGATTTCCTGTGGCACAAGTATTTATTTTCACTTTTTTTCCAGGCTCGTGCATTTCTTTCAGGTTTGTACATAATAAACTTTACTATTAATCAATGAATGAAATATTTTTATATCAGAAAACTATCTTTCTACCATGTTTTTCATATTTTTATCCTTATGCATAGCACCATGTAAATTAAATATTGGAAAAGTGGGTCACAGACTCCAGTCTCCACAGTCACAACACTCGCACTAGAAATGACATACATAGCCTCCAATACTCCTACACTACCTGCCTGAAAGGTCCTTATAACTCCATGGCCACGGCATATAATAAAATTCCTGTTTCTATATGGTCTATGTCCTCACCAGCAATTTTCAAGGCCAAGCTAACAAATCTATTTTTGAAGAAATGCTATTACACATTAAGTGAATTTCTATTAGATGATTTAACTAGTGTTTGAAACTGTACCCATTGTATTTAACTGTATATATGTAATTATGTGTATATTTTTAATGTACCTCATTTGACGAGACTCATGGATAATTATGTTCCAACGATGTCAATAAAGATTATTATTATCTTTTATTTATTTATTTATACTTTATTCAAGGTTTGGAATTAGACATTCTTACCCACAGGAACATTGTAATGTCAATTGACAAGCAAGTCACAAAGGAAATACATAAGTGATTATAATGAGATTGGATTATTGAAAACAAAAATACTTATATTTTTGCTATAGACATTTTGAAGCTGTACATGTTTGTGTTGATAAAGTCAATGTCAAAAAGTTTGTTGTCTAGATTCATGGCACGATTAATCGGGGTATGTTTTGAATAGTATGATTTATGCCAATCAGTTGTGAAGTGTGGTACTTTTCTAAGTGATCTGGATTGGACGTGGAAATTAACAGTTTGTAGAAGGAGAGGACAGTCAATCAAATTGTTAATCAATTTGTTCAAGAAGATAATATCATTCATGAGCACGCCGAATGGAAAGAGGTCTTAATTTTAATATGGACAATATATCATCATACACATAGTTGCCAAAGTTTATTTGCAATTTATGGGCACATAGTTGTAGAAACTTGCATTGGACTCTTTCAATCCTCAGGATTGAATTGCTGTAGTTTGGAGACCATACCTGTGTGCAGTACTCAAGGTTTGGTCTTACAAGTGCAGGGTAGACTATTTTAAAAGTATGCACATCATTGAATTTAGACATGTTTCTATTAATAAAGCCCAACATCTTAAAGGCTTTAGAGCATACCATTTCTATGTGTTCATTGAAATTTAAGTCTGAAGTAAGTAAAATGCCAAGATCCATGATGTTATTTACTCTTTCTAGAATGGTATTTGTTTCATCCTAGTAAGGATAGAACAATGAATCTTCCCTTTATAAAAACTAATGACTTTACATTTTTTTCTATTTAGTTGGAGCTGGTTATCATTGCACCAGGTTAAGAAATTATAAAAATCTCTTTGGAGTAAAATGCAGTCATAGAAGTGAATTTTCTAAAAAGTTTCAGATCATCAGCATATAAGAGGGGACTGGAGTGTTGGATTACTTTATGAATATCATTAATAAAGATATTGAACAGTAAGGGTGATAAATGGGCCCCTTGAGGGACTCCAAATGTCACCCTTACTGTGTTGGAATAATGATTTTTTATAGTTACAATTTGTTTTCTATTATTAAGGTAATCTGTAAGCCAAGCTAATAATGGATCTCCAATACTGAATCTTTTTAACTTCATTACTAATGCACAATGATTAACAGTCAGATGCTTACAATATTTGGTGTAAATTGTATCTATTTGTGACCCAGACTTTAGTATTTCTAACAAAAATTGCTCGTATAAGACCAAATTTGTAGTGGTTGACCTGCCTGTGATTAAATGCTGTTCCTGCATTATAAGCACCTTGGAAAATTTTGATAACTGATCCATTACAAAAGATTCGAATATCTTCGCCAAGTGTGAGAGTTTAGAAATTGGTAAATAATTTTCACCATTTAATTTATCTTTACCTTTGTATAATGGGGTAAGATAACTTATCTTCCAGGGGTCAGTTCTTAATGGCATTTTAATAATTTTACTAGTGGGTTGATTAAAGCATATTTACATTTTTTAAGGACAAGAGCAGAAATTTCATCGGGACCAAGACTTAGATAGTTTCAGTTTATCAATTTTTCCTAATATCATAGATGGTGTAATGGTGCATGAATTTAAGTAGAGATTGTTCTGGGTACCTATTAAACCTTCACTATAATTAGTATCATTATTTGAATATACTGAGCTAAAAAGATAAACTACATTTTGTCCATTTTTAGCAGTTACATTTTTATAGTGCACACTAGCATGGATAGTGATGTTAGTTTGTTTAGCTTTAATAAAGTCCCACAGTTATTTCGAATTTAACTTTGTTTCGCTCAATGGACTGAAAATATTTCTTATAACAGTCTGCCGTAAGTTGTTTACACTCTTCTTAATGTAGAGAATGCTTGATAGTCATCTATATGGTAAGATTGCTAAAATTTCTTATGAAGCTTTTTTATAAAGAATCTTCTTTTTTAACCCTTTTGTATACCAAATGGGAAATTTTGGATTTTTAAATCTGTTGAGTGGCACAAATTGACAACTACCAATAAATAGAGTATCATAAGCTATGCCTGCATTGGAATTTATATAATTTCCTGATAATAAAGATTCACAATCAATAAATGATAAATAACTGATAAGACTATTGTAATCACCATTTAAAAAAGCACTTTTAGTTCAATCATTAATGGAGGATGATAATTGTCTGACTTTACCAAGCAGTCAAAGGATAGAATAACAGCTAAATGAGAGTAATTAGTAAAAACTAGATCTAGGATGTTACTATGAGGGTTAGAAAAAGGGTTAGCTTGGACTAGGTTAAGATAGTACTATGTATCAAGGATAAGTTGGACACAAGTAGTGATATTACCAGTAGCATTTAGGTAAAGATTATTACTTTTTTAAGACCAATTACACAGCCACATTAAAGTCTCTTAGCACAACAATCTTATTTTTGTAAAACTTTGATAAGACATTTTCAATGAGAACTGTGTGTATACTAATTGTATCTTTGATTCAATTCTGATACATATTCACTCTATAGTACCAAATATGTTAAAGGAGTGAAAAATGTTTTTTTTACTTAGGCCAAACTGTAGTTATGCAAAATAAACTTATGTCTCTGTGGTTTGAGTTCAACTGTATTTAGTATTGCTATTTTTTCCTGTTAATTTTCTTTGATTTTCATATCAAATAGATATATATATATATTGGTTAGAAATGAGTTAGAATTCCATATATTCAATTAACTCATCATAATACTCTGTAAAAAGTGAATTGTGGAAATTTAAATTTCTTATACAATCTTTAAACATTGCAAACGTACCTATAAATATATTAAAATACTGTATTTCTCCATTTCATTTTACTGTGCTTTTGCTATATCTAGGTATTACTTATTCATCTGAAAATTGTAATTATTATGGAGTTGTTAATATCTAGTTTTTTAAAATTCACTGAGGAGATCGTAACTTGGTGAAATTCCATAATAACATAAATTATGTAGGTTTTGCTTTGTTCCACAGTCATCAGATAATGACAATAATCCATCAATACTGGTCATATTTATGAAGAAATAAAGCAAAACCTACATATAATTAAATAAATAAGGATATTTGCAATTTCCACAAAAACAAAACTTCTTTATTTCTGACTAGTTTCGGTGTCGTGGTAGTCCAGTGGGTAGAATGCTTGGATACTGACTGGGGGACACTGGTTCGAGACCCAGTGATGACTCCGAACACCTCCAGCTAAACCAAAGCTGAGTGATTTTTCGGGAAAGGAACTGGTCCCTCTACCCTGATGTGTGAATTTCCACATGCCATGGGCTTAGTACTAGGTGATTGGTTGGTTGTGATGTTTATAGGCACGTCAACATCTTGGTTATTAGCACCTCACAGTACTAGGTGAGCTCTACCCTCACTTAAAATACCAACCTTCAGGTTGCATACTGGTTTTTTCTGTGTACTACACCATTATCAAGTGACTACAAGCTCATAGATACAGACATTTATAGGCAAAGGGTTGTGTGGGAGGGGGGGAAGGCTATTGTTGATGGGTTACCTGGTGTTGGGAGAGGTTAATCTGCCTCCTGACCTTCCATCATAAAACCACCCCCTCCCCTCCCCCCCATCTCGCCTTCACCCTTCCAGTTGTATGGCATTACATGACCTCGAAACAACCAAGGGAAAATCCCTCATCCCAATCCAAAATAAACCATTCTTCCATAGGGACATTCCATCCCGCCACAAAGATCCACACACCCGGAACGAGGTCGGACTTAAGAGACACAGCACCATCCTCTAAATACGGGGCACAGAAAAACAGCTAAACAGAGGATCATATTGTAACCCAATGGTCTTCCTCCGTTCCACCCAACACCACTGCCCCTTCCTTAGTCATCCTTAACTCCAGATCCCTCTCCCAACACCAGGTAACCCATCAACAATAGCCTTCCCCCCCTCCCACACAACCTTTCGCCTATATATGTCTGCATCTATGAGCTTGTAGCCACTTGATAATGGTGTAGTACACTGAAATTAGTTGGAAATAAAAAAGTTTAGTTTTTGTGGAAATTGCAAATATCCTTATTTATTTGATTATGGATCATATCCACCATATCACACCTCACTCTAACGTTTACCGTCATATAATTTATGTTATTTTGGTTTTTATATTTACCACTGTAAAATCTACCAATAGCGAAAGAACCTATGAACGTCAATTTACATAGCTATAATGTAGTTACAGAAGTTACTATTAGGTGAGGAAAAAAGTGAGATCTGGGAGTGTCTGCCTTATCTGGCACAAAAAGGTTTACGACCTCCATCTCCAGACATTAAATTTCAAATTATAATTCAATAGAATCCCTACCAGACGTATATACTGTTTCATTACAATAAATGAAATGAGATGCTACACCTTTTTTATTAAATTTCGTAAGTACCGCTCTCTTGTTTTTCACTGCTAGTGCCGCCAATCTCCGCCAATCGTAGAGGCTTTGAAGGTGTTGGAGATATGGAGAGGAATTGTATGAAAACATTCGGCGTTATGGCGGAAAGAACAGGAACTAACGAAAAACATCACCTAATCGTTAATCGAAACTTATATCGTAATTCTAGGGAGGTTAACATACTTTCTAGGCAGAAAATATGCTCTGGGTGTAAATAGGCGATTTTCGTTGAACTATGTTGTTAGATTTGTTTTGTTTTAACTGTGATATTAACAGCTGATTATCTATTTTTCGGAAAGTATAAATGCAGTAGTTAACCTGCCATGTATATAATAAAAAGGTGAATGTATTCCAAGACTACTATTAGCTTATTATTAATTTTGAATTGTTTTCGGCTTCCTCAAAGATCTGCCGATTAATCAAGGAATGCATGTAAGGAAGTTCGGGTCATGTTGAAGGTTATAAGCGGCGATGTTGTTTGAATCTTTTAGTCTCCTGTCCTGACATTAGGCAATTGAAACTCACCTAGATCAAGTTGATTCAACTGTGAATATGGATCCCCCCCAGCTAATTCACGGAATTACGTGGTTCTTAGCATTAGTTTTGGTACTAGTGTTTTCCAATGTTGACGCTGACACAGAAGATGTTTCTCATGGAATGACGAAGGAAGAAAGAGAGACGTTAAAGTGAGTTTTACTAATTACAAAATTACTAATAATTTAGTTGTCCCATAGTTAAATGCTCGAAAGGTGTTATCATTTGGCCACACTAGTCTCATAATTAACTCACAACGTAAACTTTTCTGCCTCTTTCAGGGAAGAAGCTCGAGACATGTTTTATCATGCCTACAGGGCGTATATGGTAAGATAATTACGTTACTAATGTTATTATATAGATATATATGTATGTCAATTGTGCTAGTAATAAATAATTTGGGGCTCCTTACTGATGAGACATACGATTTTTTAAATGAAGGTGAGCATGCTCCATTTTTACATAGTATTACCCTTGACATCCTTACCAACAATTCATCAGTTTTTTATTTAAGATCGCCACATTACCCTGTAGTTGACATGTGCATATAAATATCTGTTGTTGTACTGAGTGAGCTCATTTTATTAATCCATTGCTTTTAATCCGTTAATCCTGTGCAGATGGCAATATTTCAGTACTTGAGTCAGTCACAGTGAATAAAGTAATTGAAAATCCCTTCATGACATATTTATGTTTGGGTTAAATACTTTACAATTAAGAATATACTTTAAAAAAGTGAATAAAGAGGTATACTAAATGTAGAGTGGCCGTGACTGGTAATGTCGAACATTTGTTTGTTGTTATTACTTTACAAGAACTTTCGTTTATTTATTCGTTTCAAAACACACCGTTTTGGACTTTGGCCAATCAGATGACCTGAAATATCATCGATATTTACTGTGGTCTTATCCATTGGGAATTTCTCTGAAAGGTTTAATTCTATCTCTTTAGATTTCCCAGAAATTTTCTTTTGAGATGGGTGGGAAATTGGCACCAGACCAGAATAGTTACAAGTGGTAGACAAGGACATAATATGCAATCGAGTGAACCTTCGCACTTTATTAATAGTATGAAAATAAGCAAAGATTTTTATTTTTAGCAAAATTTTAATTTTACTTGACTGCTGGATTTTCTAATTGTTGATCAGAGGAAATAGGCCAGAACACAAAGTTTTCATGTGAAAGTGCATTTCCGATACCAATTAGACTTTGAAGGTCCATTTCTTCAAGGGGTCCTTTTGTTGACTGCCTTATGTTAACATCCATGCTCCACCCTGGACAGTAACCAATTAGAATTATTACTTAAGTATGTTACATGGTGATGGAATCCTCATTTCAAGGACTTTCAGTATTTACCAATGGGATGGTGGTAGTGATTTTAAATGAGCAAAGTAAGATGAACATTAATGTGCAATGAATGTATTATTGGTGACCTCAATTAGAATCATGAGGATTATCAGTGATTTTAAGATTCTCTTCAGGTCAAAAAGTATGACAGTAATAAGTGCCCTCTGACATTCAGAATTCCATTATTTTACAGTCAGCTTCATCATGAATTTACCATCTCTAACGTCATGATGGTACTAATTCTGTTAGAGATTCAAGTTATTTTTCTATATGGTTGTGCTTAAACTTTTATTATTTTTTTAGAAAATTGGCATCAATATAGACTTTATGGGGTCTTAATTATGAACTGGACATTGCAAGGCATCTCCCCGCCTTGTCATAAAAAACCCTCCCATATTTATAAAATTATAAGAAGGAGATTTAATTTTCGGAGTTGTGTGATCTTACATATTAAGCAAGTCATAATGTCATTTTGATCGGTATACCCATTTGGGAAATGACATGGCAAATTTCTGTATGACTAAGGAGGGATGTAATTAATAAGCAAACATTCAGCTGGTTATTGCCGCCACCAATAAATTGTCAGCTGTTATTTTAAATGAAGCGTACATACCTCTTGCTTTCAGAGATTCAACTTAGGCTTCTGTTTGAAACTTTTTAACAAGGTAATCTCTTACTGAATCCGATTTAGCGTCCGGATGCAGTCTCCAAGCATAAAAATACACTTTTCTTTCCGTGGCTGTCAATGGGCAACCTGAATCTTTACCGACAGTTCCATATTTACATAACTTACGCGGATTTCTTCGATTAAAATGCCCCTTGTAACCATCCTAATGTAGGTCAATGTTGCATATGTAGGCCAAGACCTTGACATCAACCAAAGTGACCATTTTGAAGTTCAAAAGCTTAAGTTAAAATAAAGATGGAGACTTAGCATAATTTAATCTATTTAATGGTTTATGCATTTTTACTTTTGACATTTTAAATTAGTGAAGGCAATTAATGTATTGAAAGTATTCAAATTAATCTCATCATAGAAGGTATTTCTTCTTGGGTGGATCTGTCCTCGGGCAGGTTTCAATTGTACTGTCATTAATATTTGAGTTTTCTCTGTAGCTGTGTGTGTTATTCTTATGTATGGTTGTATAAGACTGCCATGGGAAAAGTTTTTCTGAATCTGGAGGCATACAATTTTTTTAAGTTTAATTTATTAGCTGTTTTTGTTATGGATCAAAATGTTCTGGTCTTTCAATGAAGCTATGCGATTTCAAGGAAAGGTTTAATTCTTCAATTTGATTATTTTGTTGGAACTTTATAAAAATGTTCAGTATTCTGTATTCCATGGGATTATTGTAGGTGAAATATGGAATACAGCTATTATCACATGCAATCGACCCAAGAACTGCAGTTTATAAGAGTAGTACTCGAATCAGGACAAAGTATTTTTAGTATCATCTGCTTTCCTCATTCTCAGGTTACAAAAACTGGAGCCGCAATTGGGGTTAGCTTGGTGGGCAAAGCCAAGGTTTCAAGTCCCACCCCTGGCATGGGTGATGTCTGATTGAGTTTTATTTATTTATTTATTCAGGGGTACACATTGCAAGTCGGCTACAAGCCGGGTGGCAATGACATGAATATGGCCCACGTTCAACAATTAATAAGAAAATATTATACGAAAAGACCCCTTATACGTTTAAGAAAAACACATAGCTAATTATAAAACACAATTCACATCTACAAAGAACAATTAACATCTACAAAAAATAATGATTTGAGGAAATTCTTAATGACATAGCTGTTTAATTACTCTGTATATAAAATAACTACTGGAAAGGTTGCATTTTGTCTGTCACCTGACAGACATGTAGAACTTGGGATTTCTTAAGCAGTCTATGTTGGCGACTTGTTTTAGAGTACTCAACACTAGGGGTTGTATCGTCAGTCGTCACTTAAGTGCTATTACGAGTGAGGCCTTGCTGCAGATTAGAATCAGTCAGTTCGCAATTAAGGGCCAGTATGATGCACTTGGTCCGTGATGTCATCCAAGTACGTTTACAGTTAAAGGTCAGATTTGAGTGAAAAAAAAAGAAAATCGTAATATTAACGCTTCACATTTACTTCAAACACCTCTGTCGGATTTCCCCTATCTTTGATATATCTTCTGGGAATGCCATCTTACTGCTCCCAAAAGATATGCCGAGCATTTTCCTTCAAGTGGACCATTACATCTTCATTTATAACTGCCATATTATTTAAGTACCAACTAGTACT
>WURS02467821.1:0-13206 GCA_011762765.2 Rhinocypha anisoptera | reverse complement strand
GGTTGGGAGGGATTGGGGGAGGGGGAGGGGGATGGGGGGGATGGGGGGAGAATGATGGGGGAGGGTGGGGGGGGGGGGGGGGGGGGAGGGGGGGGGGGGGGGGTGAGAGATGAAGGGTTACACTTGGAAGAGGGAAAGAAAGCGAGAGAAGTCTTTAATGGACGGGGAGAGAGAGAGAGCTGAAAAGGAGCTTTTCTTCGGTGGAAAGGGAGAAAAGGGAGAGCTCAAGTCTCAAGAGAACAGGAATGAATTATCGCGGTCTCAAAAGAAATGAGGCGAGCGGCGCATATCAACCGAAAAAGTAAATTATTTCAAAGATTTCTTGGGATTCAAAAGGGATTTGCTTAATTTAATACTCGGTGATAAAATTTCCGAAAGATGATACTTGCATTTACGTGAAAATTAGGTTTGGTTACAAACCAGCAGATTCATTTGATCATTCGGACCATTTTATAATCTCCTCTTTTCAGTGGCCTAACCCATGGTATGTAAGAAATTTGTTTTTTAAATGAAGTGAGTCGGGCAAAACTCTTTCAAATTGTGTGACTTCTGTCACAGGCCACCTTACACGCTGCATGGTGTCATGCGCTTGAACACGTGCATGATCTCGTCGGAAACGTCAAAATGACGGGATCATGCACGAGAAAAATAGAACGTTCTAATTTTTTCTCATTATGATGATCAACGCTCGTCGGCCATGTTTGTTATGTGCAATGTGGAGATACCGCTTCGAAGCTAAAAAAATCTTATTACAATAAGTTAACTGTGACAAGTTAGTTAGTACTGAGACAAACAGGAAATCAGGAAGCATACTAAAGTAGGTAGATTATAAAATGATTTGTGTTCAATTATTTAATCAAACCCTAGGAGACAAATAGTCAGAAATCTAGAAGCGGAAAGTAGTATTTTATTTAAGGGTTGGTATTCCGGTGACGTGTCAAACTTCGGCGCAGTTGGTACCATTGTCAAAAACGGCAGCTACAGACAGGTAGCGGTAAACGAACTTTGCTACCACAGGCATGTGCATGATATCAAGCACTGTGTATGGTGGTCTTTGATAGACTCATCCGCAGCTTTTCGTTCTTCAATAGAGCAGAAAAATACCAAAGCTTGGAACATATAGATTTAACAAATATTTTAAATAGATGTGCAATATACATTGTTTAAATTAATATTTATTAAATATGTACATAGTAAAAATATAGTTAAAAAGAAAAACTGCGTGTCATATTAGGTTGGAAGTCAAGAAGCTTGCTCAAATAAAAGAAGAAACATGCTGAAATAGATATACAGCGTGAATTTATTTGTCGCGAGGTTGAAGAAAGGTACCCGAGAAGTATAGACGGTAGTTTTGAAGGGATAACTGGTATGAAAAATTCCCTGGTCGGAGAATAAAAGCCGGTCGCATTTGGAATAACCCGACGCAGGGGACATTATACACAGCACAAGAGCCTCTAACGAACCGTTAGGTGCAAGAGAACGAACAGAGTGCGGAGAGTGTGAGCTCTCGGATTTATTCCAAGCGAAAAAGGGAAGCCAAGACAATGAGGGACTGAAATATGCCCTTGCGGGAATGCATTATGTTAGCTGTCAGTTCAGAACACACGGTTCAGAAAAGAAGGATGAATGTCAGGAGTCAGGCGTAGAAGGGGAACTTCACGAAGTCCTAATAGAAAACGCAAGTACAAATATTAAAAATTCTTCGTTTGAAAAACTAAAGAAAATTGACCTCAGAAACAACCATACAATTCCTCCGCAGATCACAGCAGAAATTTATGCGCTATACGGATATTTTTTCACGTATGTTCGTTTGCAAATTACATCGTAGTACTGAGAAACATCGACACCACTTTGAAGAAATACTAATATTGACGTCTATTTCTCAAGCGAAATTAGGACCACATGCTCATCTCTTACATTTAACCGACCTTTTTTTGCAATATTACAGTTAAAAACACTCATGGCTTGAGCGGGACTCAAACCTGCGACCTTTTGGCCAGCAGACCACTCTGACTACCATTCTAAACTTTTTTCTATAAATATTTCAGTGAAAAAATACTTTTTCATTGTTTCTTCCTTGAATATTGAAGAATAGCTGTTTTATTCAAAGTTTAATTCATGGTGGCGGATGGAGAGACTGTGTTGAGGATGTAAGACAGAAAATGCAGATATAAGAGGAAATGCAAGAAGGAACCACAGGAAGTTTCGCCATAAGTCACAAACCCAAGTTTTAGAGTTCAATTCAGTCAATGAATCGTTAACGTTGGTATACCATCAAGTGAATAATGTCAGGATGAGGAAATCAGTAAATAAGATCAATGGAAAATATGAGGCGAAATTAAATGTCAAGGTAGAAGGGCTAGAAACACAGAATCTATTGTAGTTGATCGATCAAATTCTTCGAATAACTTAAATGGCAACTTTTTAAATTTATATTAAAATAAAATTGAGTTTGCAATAGAAAGAGAAATAAGGAAAGATGGTGAAAATTTTTCAGATCCAAAACTTGAGTGAAAGTGATCACAAAAAAAAATGACCTTAGTATTATAAATGGTATAGGGAGAAAAGTTTGCTATTTAATATTGAAACAGACAGTAAAAGTGAAATATAGAAAAAATATTAAAATAAAAAGCATCAGTTTAGAAAGATGAATGGAGAAACGTTTTAAAATAACGAACATGTAAATTATTATGTGATTCCTTGAGGTTTTAAAGTTCTTTTTCATGACTTAATATTGTACAGTCCTTGTAAAGGTCCATCCATACCAAGATCCAATTCAGAGTCTAAGAGATATCCAATTATCGCTAATTCATTAAAATAAAATCATTATTTTGAAGAACCGACAAGCTGACCTCACTTATTAGCCATTTTAATAGTCTAATCATCTTAGATAAATTGACTGTTCTCCAAGGCTCTCATCAAAAAGATAGTAGATATAGCACCCTATGCATTTTTAACAGGTTCTAAATTTTATGCCTTAGGATTCACCATCCGAAATGTGGAGGTCTTTCTTTTTAAAGAAAGGAATATTTGGTGAAAAAATTATTTTTATGCAATCAGAAGCCTATCATTTAAGCCTAGTCCATGTTAGGTAAAATGTTCAGTTTACAATTTGCAGAAATATTCAGTTTATGGTAGACTCAATTAAGAGACGAAAGTTATAATATCAATAAATTATCTCGCTCCTAATACTTTATAACTTAGCAAAATACAGTTATATCTAGTAACAAGTTAATGGTCTGACTTTTATTTGTTTTGTGCTACGCCAACGAGGATTTTGGCAAATCTCCAACAAGTTCAACAAACCTCGGGGGGACTTCTAGATGTATTGCTTTTTCTTAAGATTAGCAACCGGTCTCATAAATTTTTCTTGAAATACTTCCTATGCGATCAACTCGTGATAAAATGAGCTATCACTGATGAATGTCAGCGTGGAAGGAAATGAGCAACATGGATTCCGTTTCTTTGGTGCTTTAAAACGATTCGAAAAACAATAATACAAGGTAATTGTCCAGTTGTGTGTATTTTTACCCCAAGGAATAAAATCCATAATAACAAAGTCAGCACAAATAAAAAAAATAAAAAAAAAATATATATATATATATGCCAACCGGGTTAACCTGGTGAGTAACGTGCGCGTCGGTTAACCCAAATGTCGCGAGTTCGAATCCCACCCAGGGCATGGATGTTGTGTTTGTCCAGATCAGTTTTTCTATGACTTGAAGAGGTGCGAAATGACCATAGTCGTCGAAGCACCCTATAAACAAAAATACTATATATATATATATGTATATACATATATTCTTCATAGTTAAAGAAATACGTGACACTAAGCACGATGAGACAATTATTCATAAAATGTCTGAGTTATCCTTTAGTTTAGATATCATATATTGCAAAAGAAACATGAAGAGAAAGATACTTTATCACCTGCACTGAGATTCTTTCGACGCAGTAACTCCCTCGGTACAGCAATCAAAGGATTATTTACCGTAGATGAATAGCCTCATTAACGCCGAATGTATATCGCTTTCTTTAGGATTTACTGCTGTTATATGCTAACGGTGGCTGGTTGGAACGTCGCTGCTACCCAACCCGAGAAACAAAAGGCGATTAACCTTCCTAGTTGTTTAAAGCGAAGGAGGCGGAGTGGACGGGGGCTTCGGTATTCCGTGCATTGCATCACGGCCATCGCTCGACGCTTTTGTCTCCTCGGGCGCGAGAGGAGAAGACAAAAGCACATCAGCGGACGTCCTGCTCTTTATGACGCCTTCTTATGTCGTTTCCTGCCAGTCGGGCTATATATCTCGGGACCCCTCTCGCGCTATATATTCGGTCCCCTGCGAAGTCAAAAGCCCTTGCACTCCCTTTACCCATTCCGTACAGAGACACTCACTCCTAGCCGCGCTCCTACGGCAATGCTATTCCACCACAACTCCCTTTCTCCCCTCACCCCCTTTCTCTACAGGTTGAGCTGTATCAACCTTTTACGGAAACTTGTTTTGACTTGTTTAAACTAGATATACATAATGAAGTATTTCGTTGCGCATGGGATTTTTATGATATTTGGATAATTCGTTCCCACGACTCCTCGTGAGGTTGAAACTAAACAAGGGAATAGGATCAAAATAATTTTTAAAATTTATATATAAAATAATTTTTGGAAAGACAGAAATCGGATTTAAAGGAAATCGCATTACGAATTGTCACTTCACGAACAATCATATTCGCTACATTGAATTTCCAATACAATGGCAACTACTTTTATGGTTTGGTATATTGCAGAAAGCAATTTATAATTAAAGATTTTCCTCAAAATGGTACTGGACTCCACACTTATTAATTGGTAGTGAATATGATCTCTTCTTAAATAAAATTTTTAATACGCCATGATTACTTTTGTGGACAGCTATTATTTGAAGCTGAATAATCAATCATATTTGGAAGAGCACAGCTATTCTATTGGTCTGACCGTAAACTCCTAAGAGAAAAATTAATTATCATTTTATGGGGCGTAACGCTAGGAGCTGAGAGAAAATGCAGGGAACATTTATGACCTCTCAATCCAGAGTGCAATGCTGCTTACAGAAAATTGAATAAATCTATCCGTAAAGCAACAAAGAGATGATATTGATGAGAACAGTGCTCCATAGCTGGCTGAAATTTACAAAGAAAGATGCCTTCCTCAGCGTATTTTGTACTGCGGGAACGGCGTTAAATAAGACACCACTCCTCACTTGCTGATGAATAGCTAATAACAAACTGGGATCCATATAAATTTTATTTTTAACGTTAAACATAAATATCCAATTTCTATAATTAATCCAACTTATTTTATTCTGTATATTCGTAATTATTCCTTCTATTTTTCATGATGAATTTTAAGTAAGTCTTCCAACGGAATAACTGACTTAGCTATGTGATGGTCTGTCATGAACCAATTTGTTCGTACTATTGTAAATGTTAGGGTATGGCATTTAAAACTTTGAAACATTTCGTTTTGCATAATCCATTTAGCAGTGTGTCGAAAAATGGGAGCATTAATGGAAGTGTATGAGTGGAAACCCATATACCTATCTAAATCCTCAAGTACCTTCCTTCTTAATATGTTTTTTGAACTGTATTGTAATACGAACTAAAAATATTCAATAGCAAATGCTGCCACTGACAATACAGAAGTCGAATGGATCTTGCATCACATATAGGTTACACTTACGCAATTAATTAACAACACGAGATAGATTACTTTTTGCACAAAACATGTAGGTAGGATAAACCCTCCGATGTACAACCCTCGTATTATCAGAGTCATATCGTTTAAAGAAAATCTGGACATTGGAGAGCTTTTTTATTATTTACAGCATTTATCATTATCTTAAAATTACATTTATCAACAAATAGTTGTACCTTACGCCGTTATGCCTTTAAGAATGTGCAATTTCTATTTTTGCTCTGTTCCGTTCAGTATAGCTTAGATGTAACAACTCTTATTCGATTTATATGCTAAATATGTTTGCTCAATTCCAAAACAGAATTTTCTGAATCATTTATTTTAATAATAATAATATTTATACACTGAAGACCATACCAATATATAGGTATTAGCTTCGTCATACAAGAAAAAATATAATATCAATAACAACTATATTATGAATGTTTGAACGACTCTTTGATTATCAGACCAAAATTCATCAAGAGTATAATACCAGAATTTTTTACTCTCAGTATGAATCACTTCCACCACAACACTCCTGATTCGGTGAAAAGTATAATAACACTTCATTAATAAATTATTTTTTTAATTTAATCCTAAAACATGGTAGAGAATTTGTTGCTTTGATACTATCTGGAAGAAAGTTGTACATTTTTGTTCCCATTGCTAAGGTGCTGTTATATGACAGCTTGGTTCTGTGGTAAGAAATCTGTATTCTATTTCGGTTTCTATTTTATAGGCATGAACTTCACTGTTTGATTGTACCAGATGCAGATTTGACTTGAGTGGTATATTGATTTTAAAACTTAAAGTGAGGCTATATTGTAAAGAAATCGTAATTGATTGAATTTAGCCTGAATTTAGCTTTTAACGTATTTCAGTAACAATACGAAAGCAATTGACAGTGTGTTGAATGTGTAATCGCAGAAATTTGGCAGTATAAGTGAAAGGGATTATGGTATCATTAATTGATAGACTGTCTGCCATTTATGAGCTAGGTGTATTAAACATCAAAACTTGAGTTTTGGCAAAATTTAATTTGAATTTATTGTTCACACACCAATTCCAAATATTGTCTATCAGTTGCTGAGTTTTTTCAAAGAGAGAGGCCTTAGATTTGTGTGATATAATGAAGTTTGTGTTAATGGCAAATAGTATGGACTTCACATTGATGTTAGTGAATAATAAAAGTAAGTCATTAATGAACAGTAAGAACAGAAGTGGACCCAAGATAGATCCTTGAGGTACTGTTGATGCTGATCCCAGTTGATGTTGTGCATGGTTCTGATATGTATCTCTCATCCCTCAGAGTGATTACAACTCTTATTCTACCACGAGGAAAACAATGTCGATTTATTCGTTTCGAAGAAGAGAAAAATAGATTTTTTCTCCTGGCCTAAAATTACGGCTTAATTATCTCAAGGGGATTGTGAGGGTGTCTGGAGGATTTCAGATCGGATGTTACACAGCAGAACGCGTACGCAGGATCGATTAACATAAATCTAATCACCTGGGGGAATTAATATTCGAGCCTCATGAATGCCCTCATTCAAAAGTCATCAAACCCAATCACATTTTTACCGACCCATGAATATGCATCAGGCATTTTAGTGTTGCCCCTCATTACGGGAGAGAGATTCGTTTCAATTCACGAGGCGTCAGCGCGCGGACGGGGCGATGGAGCAGGGATGTGGAGATCGCATAGGACTGCGATATTCTGCCGTCGACGGAGGACACGCTATTCCTCGGTCGTTTCCTCGGGTGATGGAAGCCTTTTTTTTTCCTGTCCCGTTGACGACCCTCGCTCATTTTCGCACTCGTCGCGGTGGATCGTATCCGACCGTTCCGCGAAATCACTCGGGGAGTTGAATCAACGTACGGGATGGAGGGTCACGCCCTGCGCATCCCTCCTTCCGATGCTTCGACGCTCTCCTCGGCAACGGGTGAATGGAGCCATTCGGAGTGGTGTCCCCGCGGGAAGTGGCGATATGAGAGTAGTGACCCACGGATACGTCCAACCCCATCACTCACCGTGGTCTTCGGCATGGCAATGAGAGACGTATGCAGAGTTCGGTGAACTTCGGTGAAAGGGAGTTTTGCTATTCGCTCTGGGCCACTCACGCGGCTACCCAAACATGCCGAAAAAAATCAGTATTTCGAGACGGAATTCGAAATGCATTTTCATTGCCACCGCCTTGAGATAACGTCAACATTTCAATACTAAGAGGTAGGTGGTAGGTGGATTGCATTATTACTACGCTCTAAATTCCAAAATAAGAGAATATTTTTCATCTACGTACCCATACCAAATAATCGGAAAAGTCGACAAGTGTTAACTCGTGGCAATGGGGGGTGTATCAGAACACCAGCAGAATGTGTTTGGTGGTTTGTGCTCTGCGGTTAGCCATTGTGGTCACGAATAATGTGCGGCAAAAAAGGAATTCTCTTGATACTCTCTTCGGAAGTCCAGTTCCATTGCCTTATCACGATGATCTCCTCTTTTGATGTCCTGCGGTGCTCATGTTATTCCAACTGTGCACGTTTGAAACGCGATTGACCTAAACTCCAAAAGTTTCAGTTTCGCCAGAGAATTCCGTCCTACTATTAGCGTCCCGTTGAAGTTCATGACAGTTTTTTTGATAGCTGTAGAGGAAAAGATAACCTCGGTTCCAAAATAATGTTTAATGTTGATTAAATGTATGATTTACTGTTTAGATATGCTAATTATGTGAGTTGCGATTCTGAATAAATTATAATTATCCAAAAACGTTTAGCTAATGCCATTCACCTTGGGCCGATAAAAATAGTTCTACTATATGGAATATCAAAATTAAGCAATGTAATTCGTAATATACATGTGTACTTTAGTACAATAAAAACTAAAAGTTCGATTTTTAAAAAATTGTAAATTTTAATTTTTTAGAATATAATTCCAACATAATAAAACTTTTGGATTGCTACAAAATGTAGAATGAAACATTAATGAGTAAGAATATTCGCACAGGGTAGGAATGGTTTGAATAAATTTCCAATATACCTCATTACCAATTTGAAATATAATTTTTGATGTTGCAACTTTTTTACCTATCGTTTTCTCCTCAGGTATATATGCCATAAATGTATCTTTTTATATCTATTAATATTTGTCCGAAAATTAATCTTTGCTATTAGTACTTGAACGTCTACTATATGTTAGTTAGACCATAATTGGCTTTTAGACGAATATGAAGAACCCTTTTAGCACAAAATTGGAAAATATGCATTTTTAATTATTCTGGGTAAATTATTTGGATTAATTTTGAACTAATTTTTAATATTCTTTTCCTAATTTCTCTTTTTTCAGGGTAATGTATACAATATTCGTTATCAGCTAAACCCCTAAAGTAGCAGTTTAATGGTGCACCTCTAAATGGCACTTTGAGCACGTCATCCATTTCTGGCATCTTATAAATAGGTCTTTGAAAATATTCCTTTGGAAGAGGAATCAGCATTCCATTGCGATGGAAAATCGCCATTAAAATTATTTCCAATTAAAAGGAAAAATTTTAAGTAATTAAAGGAAATTAAATGTAAATAAAATTGAATACAGCTCTAGTTAATTCCATTACCACTTCAGAAGAGTCCTGAGGATGTTCAAAACTTTCTAGTTATCTTAAGAGCCAAAGGTACTTCATAAAAGGCTCAAAAAGAGGTTCAAGGATGCTCAGTTCACGTTACAAACTGGAGTTTCCCCTCCTCTTTGAGAGCATCGCGCATGAGTGGCCCTTCTGTGAGGGCCGTCCCACCACACTCCCCACTCGGTTCTCCCTTGAGGAACTATGCCAATGATCCGAGGACCACTGAACTTTCTCAAGTTTATTTTTTCGGTCCACTCTCGCACTGAGCTCCGTTTCGTATCCGTGGTTTCCATTCCAAGCACAACGCCAACGGAAAGCTTTGTTATAAAGCTTAGTTTCTAGGAGCAGACTGGAATACGTAAGTTGCCGTGGGGCCTTAGAGCATAGCTATCGGAACACGTCAGAGGAAAGCCAGGATTCACGAGCGATTGGACGATTTCTGTCGAGAGAACTTAAATAAATTTCACTTCACCGCCAAATGACTTGATCGAAATCACAAAATCCGTCTCGGCGATCAAAATAACTGAAGTGGACATACTCATCGCAGGGCTATTAATAAAAGTCATACAAAAATACATATTTCTGAGGATCATCCCAATTATGGATGAAATAATATTTTTAATCCAAATATTCAAAAGTTTGGACAATATTGCTGGAGAAATTAAACCCCACTTAATCTAGAGTATCCTTGAATCCGATTAATTTGGATTATCAAATAATCCGAAATTTAGCGGAATTCATATTAACAACCTACATCAGCAACTTAAAAGCTGAGTAGCAGTGTATAATTTTCAAATGATGCGTCCCTTTATGAGGTCGGATACCTGGAATTATGAATGCTGTTCTCCAGCATAGCTTTCCATTTAAATGTAATTCAACACTCGGAAAGAAGTCCAGTAAAAATTTTTGAGTGACCGAATAAGAACACAACAATATCCAGAGAACATCCTATCACCATAGACACAAGTTCATACGAAATCTACGGAAACCGGAAAACACCAATCTGTTAAATCATTGATGTCCCTCTGATATGTGTATGCACAAGACTACTCTTGAGACAAAATTCTAATTTTTCTGATTAAATTCAAGAAAAATCAGATGTTCCAAATCGAGAATTTCCTTAACATTGAATAGATATTCACATATATGGGGGAGTTAGTCATGAAGGTAAGGGAGATAGTCATGCGTGAAAGTACGTTGATAATTATAAGGGGAATAGCTCCAGTTTGGACCTTTCTTATTTTGACGGCATTTTAAGTTGTTTTCCTGCATGTTTGTAGTGAGAAGTCTAACATTGTCCCGCATGTTGTGGATGATGTTTTGCTATCTTGTTTTGCATGCGGGTTGCTTCATTCTGATTGCAATGTGTCTCTTAATATTTGTATTTGGGAGTGCATGCGAATGATTGGTGTTGGCTCACCCCCTGCGACACGCCCTTACGGCGGCTTTTAGGGTAGTGGTCAGAAGTAGAAGTATATTCATGAAAACTTCTCGGGTTTTCCACCGGGTCAGGGTAAAAAATCCTGGAATACTTCGTGGGTATCATTCACCGGGAAAGCACCAGATATTACTTCTTCTCATATATTTTATACAAATGTCTCTGGTGTTCTATCGGAAAAAATAAAATGAGTTGTGGCGGTGGTAAAGGTGATCTATGGAGACAAATGTATTACCTCAAAATTTACAAAATAAAGACCCAGGAAAGATTATGAAAAAATCGCTTATAAGACGACCCCTAATCTAACATTATTTTCACAGCATATGTCATATTCACTTTCTTTTCCGTATTTCTACGTATAATGAGAAGTAAAGTTACTTCTCCATTTCCTCTTAACTCCTCTTCATCACATGTAACCATTGAATATTCTTTTCCGGATCCTCATTTCAAAATTCTCTATCATTTACATATGTCCTTTCATTAATGTTCGAGTGTGATATCCATGCAGAAACACTTCAAGCAAAGCAATTATTATACACTTTAATAATAAAACTTTCTTTGTACATCATCCTCTTTTGCAGCTTAAAATAAAATCCACTTTTTCAACATTAAAGTCATCCATACACAAGATTATTTTTCCATCCCAATGTTTTCTCTTCTCTCAGTTTCACTCTTCCAGTCCTCCGTTACTGCTGTCCACACACGCTTGTACCTTTTCACTTGAACTAATTATTCCAATTGGATACGACAGATAAACTCACTTGAAGAAAAAGCATGGCGACAGCAACATAAGGTGTAGGGAATAGTAGAAAAATCAGTGACGGATCTAACATGCAACCCTTTCATAAACCTAAGAGAAAATAGGCATATATTTAGACACTCACGCCCGCCTTTTTCCTTGATAGATCTTTTCTCCAGTCAGCAATCCGTAGATTGGTTGGCCGCAGTCTTTCGTCTCCATTCCGCTCGATTTTGGGCCAGCCTCTTCAACTCCGAGTAGGAGTGGCAGCACATATCCTCTACAATTTGTTTAATATTTTCCTTTATGGGTCTTCCTCTCACATTTTAGCTTGAACTGAGCCCTCTATAATTGTTCCTAGTAATCCCTCATGTCTTATAGTGTGGCCTATCCAGGTGTCTCTGTCTATTTCTCATTATTTTCCACAGACATGGCAACTCATCAGCTCTCCGTAGTACCGCTTCATTTGTCACCCTCTCCATCAAAGATATTTTGAAGATTCTCCGGTAGCACCACATCTCAAAGGCCTCTACTCTCTTTTTTCCATCCATGGCAAGTATCCTGTCTCACTTCCATAAACCATTACACTCCACACAAATGTCTTGAGTAGGAGTTTTCTTAAACTTAAATTAATTTTGTTGAAAGTTAAGAGCCCTGTCTTCTTATTAAAAGCTACCTTGGCCTGGTTAATCCTACTGATGAGATCTTTGGCACTGACTCCATCTGATGTGATTTTGCTTCCAAGGTACTGGAACTCCTAGAATTCCTGTACGTATCGAGTCATCGACCATTTAGCGTGACTACTGCATCAGTTCCTCCTCTGCTCACGACAAGGATCTTCGGTGGATAGATAAGACTGATTAAAACATGAACATCGAAGAATTATATCATATTCCTCTAAGATCGGACTCAGACCCATTTTAAGGATTATTTACAGATAGGAGGGGACTTAATAGGCTAAATAAATCCATTAGAAGATATGGAGGATGAAGGTGAGAGCAAAAAAGAAAAAGCCATATGCTTGAAACTTAAATCTTTATAGTTCTAAGTATACGTAGAAATAAATAAAGATTCGTAGATAGCTAACAGCTCTCATTAATCGAACGAGTTATTATTTGTAGATTTTTTATGATACTTTTGTACTGTAGTAAATAATTTTCCGCTAGCGTGGGTAACATTTCCATTTTCCTCGCGAAAAAACAGAATAATTAGGATCCGTCGTCATTATCTGAAAAAAAATCCACGTGGCGACGTACGCAATTACCCAACAAGGAGCGATGAATGCGCACTTGTTTTGTTCACTCAGCGAAACAGACTTTCGAATTTTCTCTCAGCCTGCTCGAACATAATTTTTCCGATTCCCAACCGCAATACTCGCGATGCTCAAATCCAATGTGCCCATCGTGTCCGATTCCGCGCGGCTTATGAGTGCATTCATTAACCTCGCGGGACGATTCGGGAAACGGTTGTTGCGGTACGGCACGAATTTACGAATGCGCGCGTTGAGAGAGAGAGAGATAGAGAGTGAGGGAGGGGAACGGGTTTCACAAAGCCCAATCCTCCCTCCTCTCTCTCTCCTCTGGCGCCTCTGGTTCGGCCGCGGGGTTCGAACAATCGATATTCCGCCCTTGATGGCAACACGTCCCGAGTGGACTGCAATGAATGCATTCGGACGTCGATATATGTGGGGGGGCGGAGG
>WURS02467810.1:0-13206 GCA_011762765.2 Rhinocypha anisoptera | reverse complement strand
GGTGGGGGGGTGGGAGGGAGGGATGCCCCTTTCTTTCCTCGCTGAACCCTCCTTCCCACCCACGCCCTCCGTCCCGGTCTCGGAAAAGGAGATCCGCATAGTTGATGGGGCAAAAGGGAACGATGGGAGGGAGAGAGAGAGAGAGGGACACGGAAAGAGAAGAGGAGGCGAGGGAGAGGAGGGAGGGGTGCAGGAAGAGGCAACAGCGGCCATAGGCGAATGAAAAGTAGAGAACCGTTCTTCGGGAAAACAAAAGACAACGGTAGAGCGAAGGAGTGGCAGTGCGTATCTCTCTTGTGAAGCGTGAAAAGGCTTGAAAGATGCATCCGCGCGGAGATCTGTGTGTGTGTGTATGTGTGTGTGTGGTGAATAGGAGCTACTGGGAAGGTGGGGGGGAGAACCAGAAGATCTGAGATGTTAGATTTCCTTTATATACAGGGAGGTAGGAGAAAGGGATGAGGAAAGGAAATTATAAATACGGGCCAGGAGGGAAGATAGGATATTGAACTGTCTCTCGGAAATATGTGAGGCACGGAGGAATTGACTAAGGGATAGTTTTATGGGAACGATTCCGACCTCATAAAAATAAATAGGCAGAAAAATGCGGTGAAACTTGAAAGGCATGATGGGTTATTTCACTGTAACGAAAACATGGACATTATTCCGAGGAGGATCGGGATATAAAATGTTGAAATTAGATAGCAGAAAATGCTTTTTGTATGCAATACCTCCTTTGAAGCCCGTAATTGGTGGGAATGCGCAATAGAAAATTTTCAAGCGCCATCAAACAGATATAATAGGTCCTCGAAAATAAAGGTATTAGATAAATTGCAAACTTATACCTCTTTTGTATCTGAGTGACAATCTTGGTTAGTTTTTCCTTTGAGAGATGATATATTCCTTTTGAAATGCGGAAATCACACCGGATTTTCAGCCACTATGGCTGAGACGCGATTAGCTACACGAGAGTTCAGCATCATCAAGGCAGTTATCGGATCCCTAAAAGTAGATATCTATTTATGGACCATATTACTCTCTCTCTCCCTCCTTTCTAAATCAAAAGGAAGACCACAGATTTGATGGTCTATCTTTACTTTCGCTCCTTTTGATCTTGGAAATCTGAGGATCCTTTCGTTTTTTTCATTCTTACAACCTTTTTGCTTCCATCTCGGTGCAGCAAACGTCTTTGGAATAATTGCAGCACCTGGTGCTTAACCTTACTTTGTTAATTATAGTATCGCTATAATCCTCAGTAGTTGCAATACAGTTACTTTCATTAGACACTCATTTATATCTACCAATATCACAAAAGCCACCAAAAGGGTGTCAAACAAGTGTTGCAAGGACACCAAATGAATTAAATGATTAGTACGGATTTGTTAATGTTTCTCTTCTTTTTTTATTGTAATTGTGATTTTCCCGAGGAATGGAATGAATACCTTGGATCCTTGGTCCCCATCTGTTTCTAATTTTTGTGAATGACTTGCCTGCCTTAATACCTCAGAGTGGAATCGTGCTGTATGATGACGATATCTCTTTTCTTTCTCATTCCAATGATATACCTGACCTGCTTCGCCTAGCTAATACCTCAATTGCAAATATGGCAGATCGGGGAAATAGCAACCAACCATCTATGAACATAAGCAAAACTGTATTCCGTGATTATCACTCTAAGGACAGCACGAATTTGGTGAATCATCAACTAAAATTGAATAACGAACCGATCCATGAATGACCAAATGAAACCACATAAAAATTCTAAGTATGTGTATTGTGTTTTAATTTTGAATTAAATGATTCCACCTTGGTTCACCGGGGACGGAATTCAATGAAGACGGGTATCTTCATTATTATAAAATGCCTATACGTAATTAGAAACCGCAACTGCAAAGGAATTTTGACCAACCTCTGGTGATAAAACACCGACCAACTTACCACATTTCTTTGGCAATATATTACGAACTCTCCTCCGCTCTATTGAAGTTTACTAGTTGATGCGTCTTCAATTTACGCGTATATGGCAAGCGAAATCAAATTATATATAACGCGTAACATGGCAACCAGTTGGGAAATCACTCGTCTTTTCATTGCGCTTGCTTTTCATTCCCATTTATTTTTGCACCACACGAAAATATCCTGCTAACTAGTTTCGTAATCTAAAACCCGATGAATTTGATTGAAAGAAGTGAAACTAGGGGTGTGGCCGAGGGAGAGTCAATAATTATTCCCCTTACTACATTTTCTGGTCGAGAAGTTTAACAGTCCTGCTGCTCTAAGAAACAAGTTACAAAATTTGCAATTTCCACTTTAAAAAACTTCTTCTTTATTCCGACATGTTTCGGTGCACTACACCATTTTCAAGTCCTGCTGCTGCCCTACAATTAGACAATAGAAAAATTTTAACCTCCTTGATGATGACTTATTCACTAACGGGTGTCAAATATAGGGACATTTATGGCCAATTCAATTAAATAAAATTACCCTGTATTCCCTCTAATAATTTTCTGGTTCATACTTAACAGATGCCCTAGTGGAAAGGGGGTACAAAGAGTATACGGGAAACGTGTATAAAATGACTAAGCGTAATCGATAACTTTGTCAGTGCGGCAAGGTATTTTTTTAAAAATGAGAGGTTAAAGAAGAAATAGATCGCGTCACCGTGACTTTAAGAAAATGCTGTGCATGAATCACTAAGGAAAGAGTTGGATTACTGGAGTTGCTAGTGTAAAATACCAGATGGAAGGGAGTTGGAGGGGGTGAGGCCACAGTTACAGCGGCAATTTTGAGGTTTTCCTCAGGCGCAACGCCCGCAACGCCGTCTATATACAGACATCCATTAATTTTTACGAGGCCTTTGATATTTTGAAACACGGTCACGGGAAAGAATATGGGATGCGCACGGAGAGGGATCGGAGACGATAAAAGTGTTCCATATTGATCGGAGTGTCAGATCAAAGGTCAGAGACGGAGAGAAGCTGGATGGGGTTGTAGGCATTTACTTCGGTGAATTATTGCGACGACTCATTTTTCTATCCTCAAAATATGCGATCACTTGCTCTTTACCCAAAAATATAGGTGAGCACCCAAAAATTATTTTTTCCGCAAACTTCCTAAGCATTCAATGACACGAATATACCTTAAGTGTTTTAATAAAATTCCATCTAGCCCATCACGATACTTTTTAATTGGAAGATTCTCTGATCGATACCTATTTACGGTACATTTTCCTCCAGTCAAAAAAGCAGCTTCAGGAATCGACTAAATTATATTATATTACAAATTAAAATGCAGAAAACTCTTAATAACCATGCATGTCAAATTTTTCTAACGCTATAGAGCACGAAAAAGATGTGAACTCACTGCAAACGAGGATTCGTAATATTTGGCTCAAGTTAACGTGACGTATTCTACCACATTTCCAACACAATTGAGCGTCCAACCTTTCACGGACATCAACAAAAATCGACCACGATGAATTCATGAATGAAGCGAACTTTCAAATTGTACGGCTAGAGGTCTGGAAATTCATGGAATAAACTTCCCAACTTCTCAATTTTTATTGATCTCACTTTGCCTCGCCTCAACCTTCTACCAGCGTGACCTGGATAGATAGAGCGAATGACTTAATTCCATTCCAGCAGTGGAATTTGCCCATTAATTTCCCTTCTCCTTTGAAAACGCTCATAACACCGATTCCGAGAGCTTTTCGCAGTCACAATGACCCCTTGGAAGTCATGTTATCACTCTCGATTGGATTTTCACGCTGGCTATTTAATCACGCGTGCATATATTTTTACTACGGCCCTGCGCCTGCATCACACACGAATTAAAAGATATAAGGACGTTGGTGCTGACTTCCAATCCACGGACGTGGTTTCCATTTCAGGGTATTACGAAATTTTTAAATGTTTCCAATCATAGATTAGACGCTTTGAGTGAAAAATACTAGAAAACCAGCAACGTGTGGCACTCTCTTTAGAATGTACTTAGATATTTCAATTTTTCCCCATGATAGCGTTGATATAAACGCGAGATATTTTCCTTAAGCGGTTGAGTTTAATGATCGCATGTTCTATTCCCTTATCCTCCCTTATGTATACCTATATTCCCTTCCCCATTAAACCATTAAACAAAAAATGACGATAGTCTACATGAACAAAAACACGTTACTTCACAGAAATAATAAAATAAAAAATTGCTTCCCTTTGTGTGAAATGAGATGTGTGTAAAGAGGTGTTTAACATGTTAATCAGCTGGCACCTGCTGAAAAACCCTTTTAGGACTTAGCAGTACCTTATTGCATGAATAAAATTAATTAAAAAACTACAGATTGTAAACATAATTTTGATATTATGAAAAATATATGTTATTCTAATTTGTGATGCCAAAAACAAATCACGTACGGTAATACCCACGCACATTTCCCTTGTTATTTCTTTTTCTCGATGCCCCTTGTTATTTCTCCCTGGATACCCTAGCGGTTCCCTGCCACGTCTTGTCAGCACAACCCGGCGCCAAAATAGAAAACAATTATCAGCTCGAGGTCCATTGGTGTAGGGTGGACCCCACCCAATTTAAATACTGGTTCCTAATCCCAAAACGTTGGTCTACGGTAAAAAAAAAGGCTGTAGCTAAGAATTTGAAAGCGCTAAGTTGAGTAAAGTGATTTTCAATATTCAAATTGCATAGTTACTAGTAGCCCTCTATGTTGACGATTGGCAGGTAAAGTGACACACGCATGGTTATAATAAGGTTAAAAAATAAGTAAAAAAAAGACCAGCTTTTTGCAAATTACAAGAAAACTTGTATATTTTATCAATTTACTAATACAAACTAAATTCCACTAGTGATAGTAGGTATAATATAAAAATATACCAAAAAATCAAGGCTATAGGAATAAATAACTGTCAATTTTATTGTTAAAGAAAATTTCCAGAAGTAGGTGTAAATAATGAAAATATGGAGAAATTATAAGTATTTCGGTTATGTACAATTAATTTAAGGATGTACTTTGTACTATTTTTGATCAAATGAAAAAAACCAAACACCACTATAGTTTTGTTAAAAGTTTATATAAAAATAAGAATGACTATACTATTTTTTTAATTGTCGATTTTTAAAAAAGAGATGTTTTTGGCCCTACTTTGAGGAACTCCATGGTTTTAAAGGTTGAAAAAACACTGCCTTTTCCACGTAAATTGTGCGAAAGGCAGTATTTATTTTTAATCCTCTAATATTGAGTTAACGTATTTGTTTTTAACAAAATGAATAATTTTGAAATGTTTATGAGAATAGTAACAGTTTCATAGTAAAAGAATACATTGTTGAAAAATACCTGTACATGTATGACAGTTCAATGGTCAAGTCAGTTAAGCTAAATCCTTGAGGCGAAAATTACAATGTTAAATGCATTTGCTATAATTAACCTTTCTCAAAAAGGGTAATGTTAACTGATTCATTAATATACCCAAAATTATGCATAATTTGAAAAAAGAAATGTAGCAACATTTTAACAAGTGAAAAGCAAAATTGGTCAAAGAACAGAACCAATTTATGGTAAATGTTACGATAAGTTTGAATTTTTTATTAATAAAAAACAAGGGATGTTTCAGAAACGTGTATTACTAAAAACTTGTGCTGTAATTACTACCATTGAACGTGTGGTGGATTAATGAAATAAATGACCCGTTGCTTAAAATTGTTACAGAAATTGTTTTAGTGTCCTATTAAAACGAATATCACATAAAATCTATATGAATAGAATAATTATTCATTTATTGGGTAATCTACTCGTGACTAAGGTAAAATAAAATTTTTATCTAGACATGGATTCTATTTTTTAATTTATACCATTTAAAATCAATAAAGGAAAGCTTTATATCAAAATGTAGAAAAAGTGTACAAAACATAAATAAATTTTGTATGTTTTACGAACGTTTCAAATTTGTAACCACTCTGTAACGTATAAAATTCACTAATTATGTTATTGATGGTCTTTCTTACGGATACCCATGATTTCACAGGAAGATTTACTATCCACAAAAAGATATATTTTTTCCTTAAAAGAGTCCGAACGTATTAAAAGTTGTGTCCCTCGTTCCCTCTTCAAGAAGCTCACCGGTATAAAACAAAGTTATAAAAAGTTCTGCTCTATTTTTTAATCAACTCTTGAGTATAAAGTGACTACCAAATAACCTGCTAAAGAAATAAAGTTGATTCTCCATCTTCGTTAACTCTTAATGAATTCATTTGACTAAAGAATTTGAAAATTGCTCCGTTCTTGTTCCTAAAAGGTTTACAAAGGCACTAGAATCGAAATGAGATAATAGTCATTCCCTGTCAAAATATACTTTATTTAGAAAGGTTATCAAATATTTTCTCAACAGATTTTAGTTCCATTTTATGCTAATGAAACGTAATGAATAAAGCATTGAAAAATTATAAATTCCAATGGTAAATTCAGCTTAAAATATTTATTTCTAAATATGCAATTTCTGTTTACGTAATCATCATACGCCAGCAACGCGAAGGCTGAAGATCAATTGATTTTTTTTAGATTAAATTGATTAGTGATTAGGTTAGATTTAGATTATCATTATATTTAAGGGTGTATAAATTATTTTTGCGCCACTTTGATCTTAAAATAAATATTATTATACAATACTCATTAAAATTATATGTTTAACGTTGTTAGCTGCAGTTTATGGAAGAGTTTTGCACACAAGTAGTAATGCTTCTAATACTAATAATAATGATTGTAAGATTCCTTCCAAATATTGAGCATACAAATTAGCAATGTTTTTCAATGAAATTAAAGAGTGGAGCTTAAATCAGGTGCATTTTCGTTCGCATGAATAAAACGAAAAAGATATAGTCAATCATTATTACACCGAAAAACCATATTTGTCTTCACTGATTGCTATGATTTTATGAAGACTCATCACTTTTTGATTTTCCCCAATACAAACGGGAGAGTTATTCAATCTTTGGCGAAATTTAGAAAATTACTGAACTAGCATCAATCCAAATGTCACGTTTATTTATTATCAGGCCGCTCAAAATTCCAGACATGTTTACTTTTCTCTTACCAATTAAGTTGAAAGACTGGAAGGGAAAGGTATCTAACTCCTCAAAATGACTTGTAAAGCATGCTACAATCTGATATTATTTTAATTAAACAACTAGTTCCAAATCCCATGAACACAGTTACAGATAAGACATTTTTGGTTAATTAAGTGGGGCCTAAGAGGATAATAAATTAATATTTGTGTACACACATGTGCTCGTATGACGCGCTTTTCTCACACATACGTGTTATCACAGAATAATTGATTAAGAAATGTAACATTTTACTTTTCTCTGTAAGATTTGAAATTAAATATTTTCCATACAAGCAGGAACAAAGCGCCAATTATGTGGTCTCTACCGTTACGAATCTCTTCCATGTGTTCCCTTTAGGCTTCAAAGAACCTGTACTGCTCTTGGTGGAGCCGATATGAATTCGTTCAGATGGAGAGCTCTTGACGTTCAAAGCAAAAGTTTCTCCTGCCTCAACGAGAGTTTTGAAGTAACTTGAATAGACGGTGTGCCGAATTTGATAGCTGAAAAATCAGTTTATTCTGGACAAAGACTATTGCACAAGAATGAAACGAAGCAAAGGACATGGGAGCATAGGCATCCACTTCAATAAACTGAAAACAACACAATAACCATCAATACTCAGAAAACGATTTTCGCCAAAGAAAAATCGCAAATGATAAAGTTGTGCCCACATCTGGAGATTGTCACCATCTGAAAAATGGAATGGCACCGTACATGGTACCGTTTATGGCAGCGTTTCAATTATGTATCACTCGTATTTAAGCCACTTTTAACCCATTATTTCACGACACACACGTTCCAATCCTAGAGATTGGTCTGCAGTAGGTCTCTGAAACATCCCTCCAATCGTCAACCTCTTCACACACTTGTAGTTCCTAATTCAAACATTCTCCATTGTTCTGTCTCATATCGTACACCATCCTTGGGCCTATCTATAGGGAACTATAGGATGGGAGATTTCAAAAAAATGAATCGATTTGACCAAATCGATGTCAATCGTATTGTGTGAATCGATTCGAATCTGACGCGTAACTGAATCGAAATCGTAAGTGAATCGGAATCGTAATTGAATCGGAATCTCAACTTAATATGAATCGCAATTGAATCGCAGTGGTAATTGAATCGGAAAGTGGACTTAATCGAATCGGAAAGGAAACAAATCTAATCAGATTCGGATCAGAATAATCGATTCAAAATAATCGGGTATAGTATTTAAAAATTTATTTCCGTGGGAATCGAATCGGCATCGCCCAACTCTACTCTAGGGCTTTTTACTCCTAAGATCCTTTCCAATAAGGCTTTCACTAACTGTAATTCCTCAATATTTATCACATTACTTTCCCTGGTATTGTAAGTTTACTCTAATCACATGGTTATCTTTCGATGTCTCTTCGGAGTACTTCTTCATTGGTACCTATTGGGTATCAAACAAAGGACGCTCAACCAGTCTCAGCACAAAAGATGCTCAGCTCCTTTGTTGATCTCCATCCTACGTTTGCAATCCGAATATGGGTTTGTCTATTGCAAATCCTCAAGCTATCCTGTCACCTGCCAGGCCCTTAATATATTCGTACGAGCATTAAATATGCTTTTTTCTGATAGAAGAGTACATGGTCCTCGGTTTATAAAGCTGTGGTACACACGTGTCACAACGAATTAGCTCGGGCAGATTCACAGCAAACAAATGTCGCCACCAACGTTCGCTCGCTAGGGGGTAAATTAATCAGTGGACAACGACAGCAAACCAGGTCGACGAGCTCACTTTCCATGTCCGATGTTTTAGCACAATTTCCTTTGTGTTGACCTCTACGTCTACGAAATACCCTGCAAGTTTCCGCAAGAGCGTGTGGCAGGGGGTGAGTGAGCCATCACCAGGCATGAGTTCCCACAGTGCATACTCGTAGTTATAGTACATATGCAGAGAAAGTATTTGGATACAAATATTTCAATGACAAAAGAAAATACATGTCATGCGGGAAAAAAATCAATTAACATTTATATTTTTTTTAACATGCAAGATAATATACACATAACACACTAGCCAGCCTAACTATTATCTCAGAGCTTACGGTCATATTTATTTTGATCTCTAATTGTGCGTGGAAAAAATGACATTCTATAAGTTTCTTTTCGAAAGTCTATCTCTCTGATTTTATGTATGATCTGATCTACCGTAGTATATCGGGGCTCGTAATAGATATTTGACTTCTTCGTTGAAGTGTTCTTCCTGAAATCTGCATCATAAATTTAACCTGTACTTCAACCTACGCTCGACGAGTGGTTCCCAACCTAATTTTACCCTTTAGGGAGGGGTGGGAAAACAAAGATGGATTCGATCCCCTTCCCAAGTGCTAACAGGGAGCAGTTCTGCATTATATTCCGAACTACTCTGATTCGTGAGACTTTGTCACGAGACATCAGTTTATCCTCCTAAGTTTTATGCTCGCACGTAGATAAGTCAATAATGTATTAATCAAAAGCACTACTGATAATCAATAACAGCTTATGGGTGACTGACATTAGGATTATGATGAAGAATCATTTCCATGATAATTTCGTGCATCAGGACAAGCGACCGAATTAGGAAGTGATCGGCTATCAATTGTTTGTATCCAATGATGAAACAGCGCACACATTCGGATAACACTGTCTTAAGAGTTCTATAAAACGCGATACTCGTAGAAATATTCTAGAATCACCCATGGAAAAGTATAATTTTTTTAAGTTATATAAATTAAAGGATAATATTTATTTAAATAGACTATGCTAAATTTAGTATATGATATGACAAATGTCCCTCCTTTCCGTACTCGAGTATTATACCTACTGGGCTACGATCTTTATTTAATAGATCGTCACCTTGAGAGATGAGGACTGAGTTATTGTCTATGAAATGAGATTGAAGGAAGAAACCTGTAGCCAATATAAGGGAGTAAACTAGAGAGGAAAAGCGGTCCTTGTTCGGAGGTAAACCGTTTGGGACTGTGATCAGTCTCCTTTAGCCAATTTGACGGGTGACGTAGAGACTACTATATTGAGATTTTGGTCAGCCTGTGATTATCAACTTGTAAAAGGAGTTTAGAGAGACTTAACAAAGTATATTACTGTGACGGAGTACTGTTCAAAGCCATGTATTCAACCTTTATGTTGGCTACAGGTTACTTCATTTAATCACAGATCGTAACCTTAGTTGATTTTACATTACCACCTTATTTTATTATTTTTATATACTATTTATTATTTTTAAACGATACTTAAACTTTTTAAAAGTTTGACATAGCACAAACTCTTTTAACTATTTCAAATTAACAAATGTTTTTAACTTTAACCTTATGACATTAGAGGCCGGTATTATGACTCATTGTTAAAAGTCTCAGTTTCCTAACTATCAGTTAAACTAACTGTTAGATAAAGTTACGAGAGCATATTATGACTATAAATTAACTAATAGTTATGTACCTATGAGTTTTCAATATTTTAAAAAAAGGTTACTAGCACTGGACAAATTGATTATCATTTTTTTACAATTTCTGTCGCCAAAATTCGGTTGTTTATTTTCCGCATTCTTGATGATATCAAATGCATTTTCTCATTGAAAAGAGATATGACAATGGCGAAAAGAGGAAGAAACTCAAACTTTACTACAGAAAATACCATGATCCTTGTTGAAATAATTAACGTCATAGAAAAAAAACTGATGCGATAATTTGGAAAGACAAAGTAAGTACCTTTATAAACTTAAATGGTATTCGCCCATTGAAGATTACGTACCATTAATGTATATTTCCTGGAGAAACGGGCATGGAATAATGTAGCGGAAGACTATTCAGCGCTAACGGGAGAGAATAGAAGACAATAGGTAACCTCAACCGATAGACCCGCACATAGCTTAGTACACAGTTAAAACTAATACTATACTGTAATTACAGTAAACATAAGATTTAACAAGCTATGTGCTACTGACAATAAACGGTTTAACGTACCATTATGGCAATCGACGTTATGAACAAATTACGTTCGTATTAATAATTCCCCGATAGCTATATTGAATGAAATAATTAAAGTGAAGATATCTATGGCTAATTTAATATTTAACAAAACACATCTAGTATAAATGATAATTTAAATGATAATAAACGATAACCACTTTCAAAACTAAACGTAAAGACACGGTGTTGACAAGCACTAGCACGAAACAGGCATTTCCAATCCCTCGTACACACAGAACCGTCTTAATATTAAATAATTACTATATACTTAGTAGAATATAATACTAATCCTAATTTATTCAGAAATACATTATCATTTTATTGCTACAAGTCGCTAAATATGTACGCTTCGGCAAAGTTCCGTGCTAAGTTAGTCGAGTTTGCCTAGGGTTGTAATTGGAAAATCGAGGACAAATGAATGTCGGTAAAACTTTCCCGCTTATTTTTTAATTCCTCTAATATTCATTTAAGCAGAACTTGATGAAAGAAGAGAAAATAATGGGTTAAATAGCCCATGGCATTGCAAAAGGATTGATAATGTGTCGACTCGTTATTACGCCAGGCAAATATATCGACAAATACCACTAATTCCAACAACTTCCTAACTTCAAAAGTTCCTCTTTTATAAGGAGAAATGAAATAGTAGTAAATTACGAGTTAATTTGGTCATACTCAAAGATTTATATATTCTATAAACTCGTTATAAATGTTTAAAAGTGGAATATCGTCATATTGTTTCACTAACCTTAAGATTACCTCCTTATTAGAGGTTTCACCCGGCAGTTAAACAAACAAAGAGTTTAACTGTAACTATGGTACTAACATGGAGTCATAATACACTTTTTCTACCTATCTGGTAGTTAAAGCTTAACATGGACTTTAACAGAGAGTCATAACACCGGCCCTAAGAGGTATAAGCTCATTCTAAATCATGTAGATACACACACTTCTCTGAAATATATTCCACCTAAAGCCTTCCAAATACGGCTCTGCCAAATACGGTGAAGGTCCTTGCGTTGGCCCTCACGAGATAAAAAACAGGGAGATGTTAACGCTTCGTATCAATGCATGTACATATATTGTTACTTTAAGAAAAATTGGAAATTATTTTAATGAAAAACGACAAAAATTATATTTCAGAAACATCCACCTTTAACCTTAATGCGGTTGATGATTTAATTATTATCATCCAAGACTCTGCATGATTTCAAGCGATAAATTTTGTTTCCACTTGTTCAACTTAGTCACACAAAATATTCAATAGGAAGGTTATGAAAGGAAACTTTGAAAATCCACAGATATAAACTTATTTTATGCGTAAACATGTTCCAGTACACTGTATCTCTAGAGTCCTGGTGAGGCTTTAGGGTAGTGAAACATGTTGACGAATTGAATAAGTTTATATCTGTGGATTTGCAAAGTTTCTTTCCATAACCTACGATGGACAGCCATAATGTATCGGCGGCCACCATCTCTTACATTCAATAGGAATTTCAGCGTTGCTACTGAAAAACCATGAAATTTATTAACATTGGATATGACGCAATTAATATACTTAATACTGTCAATTTAACTAGCCCAGGCGCGAGGAAATATAATACAAGCGAAAATTTACAATTACAACGGTAATCGTATATTTTGGAACTTATAACAGTTTTTTACCTGGACCAAAACTTTCTTGCATTACCATATGAGATGATTCATTTTAATTACCGTTCACGCGCAATAAGCAAGAATTCATTTGCCTCCTATAGATAAACATTGTCAGCAATATTTCGTATGGTTCAAAATATAGATCATACACTAAGACGTCTGAACTGATTTCCATATAAAAATAACAATAAGTGAATACCAAATTGACTCGCAAGTGTATTTGAGCATACTCCTTAAACTTATACACCCTTCATAACATATTTCAAGGAACTAGCACCATCCTTGTAACTTCGCAGCCATAAAACTTCCTTTTCCGCAAAGCTTATGTCAGTGGCATAGAAAAGTGCATTTCACTGAATAGATTCACACCAACATTCGCTGACTGCACAGAAACTAGTACTCGGGCAGTGTGGTCACACAGTCCCACCAAGAAATAAAAAAAAGGCTGTCCCCTCCCCCCTTA
>WURS02467799.1:0-13206 GCA_011762765.2 Rhinocypha anisoptera | reverse complement strand
GACGTTGCATGTTTAGTACTACTTTGTTTTTTGCAATTGAAAATTAGTTTTTAAATAAATTTTGAAAACCATTTTCTCACGTAAGATTTGAGGGGGAGGGAGGGTCTGTTGGTATATGTTTACTAACCGTTTACCAAGGGAGGGAGGGGGTCCAAAAATCACATTTTTTTGCTTACGTAATTAAAGTACGCCCCCAAGTTATCGTCCCTTTTCCGTCCCCCAGTATCCTAACAGTTTCTGTCCTCTGGTATTCTTACAGTTTTTGTCTCCCAATATTTTAACACTTTCCGTCCCCAATATCTTAACATTTTTGGTTTCCCAGTAACTTAACTTATTTTGTCCGAATAGAATAGACAGAAAATTTTAGAATATTAGAGGACAGAAACTGTTAGAATATTGGGAGGTAGAAAGTGTTAGGATCTTGGGGGCGGAAAGTGTTAGGATACTGGGGGACGGAAAGTATTAGGATATTAGGGGACAGAAAGTGTTAGGATATTGGCGGGACAGAAACTCTTAGGTTATTTTTTAACGAAGAAACAATGATATTGAAAGAGAAAAGGATTAGGTTAGTTTAGTGTCTATCATTTCAAAGCGTTTTTTGCAGAGCGGCGCGAGCAAAGCGTAACGCTCTCTCTCTCTCTCTCTCTCTCTCTCTCTCTCTCTCTCTGCAGTATTAACGACAAGTGACTGAACGAGGGTTCTGCTAGGTCCCTCACATCGGTGGTAGGGGAATTCATCAACTTAACCGGTTCATATAGTTCTAGTCTCTCTCGGATGATCGTTTGGATTCATCATCAGCGACTAGGTTTCGTTGTTGTCCATGGTCCTGACAAATAATCGGGTCCTGACTACACACAGCGAACGGGTGGCAAGAAAACAAGCTCATTGTGGGCTAAATTTATGACTGTAGCTAAATTCGTAACTAAATGGGCTTGTTTTTAGACCTCGCTTCACAGCAGGCAACACATGTATAAAGTGCATGCTTAAATTTTAAGTTAAAATTAAACCTAATATGATCATTAATTAGCCCATCTAAATTCAATACAGTTCTGGCCTAAAAAATAGCCAATTTAAAGGCATAAAACTTGTGTTGTGGTCAGAAATTGAACCAAAAACATTACGAAAATCAATTTAGTTTAGGTTATTTTTTTAAACTAATATTTGGTTTTTATTTAGTTGGTGTCAATTGGTTAGGTTTATATGGTTGTTTTTGTTTTGGTTGCGAGTTATTTGAATTTTAAATTTAATTATGGACACAAAAAAGATTCTACCACAACGTCTGGCGTTGATGAGAAGCTACTCCTCACATCGATCCGGAGCAATTTGTTTTGTATTTCAAAATTGTATTCTTCATCCAACGGCTTCATACATTATGTCAAATTGGAGCATCCCGAAATACTTGTGGATGAGAACTACAATTTCTCCGAGATTTCCGAAGATGATGACAGTGATGATGACAATGATGATGACATTGAGATTGAACCCTTGTACCAGCATATGATCGATAATGACGAAAATGGTATGGGAGAATGCGAACAAGACGGACTTATTCAAGCAGTGGACAATTCACTCGACATGGACACTTCACCACCTAGCACTCCACTTGAGCCGGATTGGCTCAATGACACTTTGGATAAAGACAAATCATTGGATTTAAGATGGTTTGATCTTTTCGAATGATTTACACTTGACAACTTGCGGAGACTAAATGTCCTGAAATTATTTCATCTATTGTGGAGCTTGTCAAACTGGATATAACGGACCAAAGTACAAAGATGCGTTTGAATCAGAGGGTTGATTTTTGTAAATCAACCTATACTCACAGAAAATGCATCAGAAAATTGCCAACTTATCGTCCGGCAACTTCACGCACATTGACTCGTATTCATTTGAATTCTATCATTCGTGTGAAATTGTCAAGTGTTTCGCTAGCTGATATGACTTTTCAAATGATGGTCGATCCCTTGATTCATCATAAAGCTATCAATGACAATTATACTTTGAAAGTGCAATTCTCGGCTGATGACTTCAATCCACTGAATCCATTGAACAGTCCCAAAGAGAGCAACATTTGTGCATTATACGCATCTAATGCAAATCTAAGTGCAAGAAAAACAAGAGAACAAAGCTCAATTCACACCATATCCTTAAGTAAGTAAAGCATTTACAGAAATTAATTTACTAATTTAAGAATTGTTTTTAAAGCAAGAAAAAAAGAAATTAATAATTTCGGTTTGAAACAAGTATTTGATCGATTCAGATCGGAGTTGGATGTATTACTTTCAAGAGGCTTTGTTTGCAAAGGACAGCGCTTTGAGTTTGATTTTGATTCACTTGTGGGTGATGCTCTCAGGCTACATGAGCTCTTGGGCTTGCCAACTTGCTTTTCAAATGGACCATGCTGCTCTCGATGTAATGCAACATACCAACTCATTCAATACAACCCATCTTTCACCAATTATCGTAAGCGTAGTGTCGATGATTACCGGAAGGCAGCAAGAGAAGGTGGTTTTCCAAACTCTTTTTATGGCATCAAGAGTGATAGCTTTTTTTCATCATTGAGTCATCACTTTGATATTTTTAAAAAATGTTATTTTGATATAATGCATATATTCCCGGAAAGGTTTCTCATCAAACTTACTTCATTGATCTTTGAATCAACCTTGACAGACATAGAACGTATAAAAAGTGCATTAAAACTTATTGTCTGGGTGAATGGTCCTGTGAGAATATGTTATCAACCAAGCGAGAAGCCAGGAAAACGATACAAAATTTATGGTTCAGCACACCAGGTATAAAACATTGAAATAACATGCCAATAAGTCTATTATTAACCAATTATATTTTTGCTTTAGAAGCTTGAATTCTTTAACAGACTGAACGAGTTAGCTCTCATCTCAAGTATCGATTACAGAAAGTTGTACAATCGAGCGAGAAAGCTAATCCAAATAAGTTACTCGTGGAAAATTAATGCTCAGATGGCTCAAAGTTTTAAAACCACAGTAATTTCATTTTACTATTTATTTTGAAAAATTTTTCTATCGGCAACTATCACACCAAAAATCCATTATCTCGATCATCTACACGAGGATAAGGTGGAGTTTCACTCACTCCAATGCTTTTCTACTCATAAGTTTGAGCACAAACATCAAGAGTTTAAGGTTGGTGTTGTCTAGTGCGATTTACTTTGATTTTTCTTATGTTACACAATAAATTACAGGATAAACTCAGGATTTAAAAAAACCGACTTAGTTTGGCTAATACACTCCTGGATCGACATCAAGAACGGTTCGCTGTAATGCAATACTTGAAACTTTTACATCGAAGATCTGGTGGAGGAGAGCCATCGAAAAGTCAGGACCCAAGTGACCTTGATGTCACTTGTTTATTAGATCATGCGGGTGATTCGTTTTCATTTATGAAATTCGGTAAAAGTCAAGTATATTCATTAATTGGCTCTCCAAATTATTTGTTACCCAGAAAAGTTTTTCTTTCTTCTCAAAATCAAGTATATGTTTCAGGGGATTTTTACCAAAGGACAGGAAAATTCGATTCTGCCAATTTTTGGCACAAGGTAAATTTCTACTTTTTAAATGTCTATGATGATATTTTGTTTTCAAACAAATTTAATTTTTTAGGTTCAAAGAGTGGTTGATTTAGACGAATCAATCATTTATAATCAAGATTTTTTTTCATCTCACTATTCTTTGTTGATTGAAAGAAATGACCATTTTTTAATCAATTTACTAATTGAAAACTAAGCAAAGCAGTTATGTCACCTTGTACAGTCTGCCTTCAAACTCATGAAAAGTCTGTGTTCATTGTCGTTAAAATACAGAGAAAGTTCTAAATTCGAATTTTGCGCTCTCTCTCTCTCTCTCTCTCCTGCGTGAGTCATTGATGAGTCGTCATTCGATGTGTGGCACGTGTTTTATAACACATATCTCTCCAACACGATGTCTTTTAGAGATGATCAGAGTATTCTCAACACTACTTTGGACCAAGTATTTGCATCAAAGATAACCAGACTAAATTCCACATCTGGTGCTGGATTAGCTGCAAAGAATGCTGGTTGTGTAACTACTCGAGATGTTCTAACAAGCCAAGCATCAATTCTAAGTGGACATTTTAAAAAGCTTTGTCAAGTTTTTGAAAAATATGCTCAACAGTTTTATCTAATTCACCAATTAAACTCCACACAAAACACTTTCAATGAAGACGAAGATAAACTACTAAATTGTTTTCCCAACATGGATGCAAGTAAGTCAAATTAATCGTAACAATAATTATATATATATATTAATTTATCTCATGCATAGCCGTCGACAAAACACAAAATCACCGAACAATTGCCAAGTCTAATTCGCCATTGAAATTGAACAATCAACCACCATTGAAATATAAAAAAAATTACAATAGTGCGAGTGAATACTACAGAAGGTACTGTATTAAAAGCTATACCTTCATCAAGCAATATATTGATTAAGCCAAACGATGTCGTGCATCATGCGACAGAAGACCCGAAAGCACCCAATCGGCGTAGCAATGATCAACAACGATAGCAGCATCAACAATATCACTATGCAAAAGGTGGCGAATCACCTTGTTTGTCGAACATCTCTAACCCGAAAGCACCCGATCGGCGTTGCAATGATCAACAGCGACAGCAGCTTCAACAATATCACTATGCAAAAAGTGGCGAATCACCTAGTTTGTCTGACATCTATCACTCGAAAGCACCCGATCAGCGTGTCAATGATAAACAACGACAGCAGCATCAACAATATCACTATGCAAAAGGTGGAAATTCGCCTTGTTTGTCTGTCATCTATCACTCGAAAGCACCCGATCTGCGTAGCAATGATCAACAAGGTTATTCACCATCTGCGTCGGTTATTTCCCATCCGGAATCCGCTCGATTTGGTGATTACATGAGTGATTCGGAACTGACCGATGCTGAGGATGAAGATGTCGTTGAGGATGCTCCGCCGGTTGACTGCTCTGTGCCAAATGCAATCGATATAAACTCGATTCCTCTCAAGTCTTCTCCAATTTCACTATTGGAACTACGACAACTTGCTTTGGATAACGCGGGGCTTTATCCAAGCTTTCGTCAACTTGTCAACAATCCTCCATTAGGCTATTTTCAAGAATGCCTCAAACTTGAGCAGGTGAAGCCATGGTCCAATACATGGCACCATGATGATGTAATTGCTATGAGATAAATATATACATTATACTAAAATTGTATTGTTATTCTAGCTACCAAAAATTGAGGAAGAGTTTGCAATTACTCTTGGATGGTCTCGATCTCCCTCTCAAAGCTCGAATAAGTTTCGAATCAAGAGCGATTTTGGCGTTGCTAAGCGGGCATTTGTGGGGGCAACTGCCGCTTGGTTTTTGAAATTTTTTAAATTTAAGGTAAGAATTATAAATTTTATCAAATACATTAACAATTATTAATGAGTTTAATCACTGGATTTAATTTCAGATTCCATCTGCAATTCTGTCTTCAGTGTCTCATACCCTGATTCAACTATATCCTGGACTAAAAAGTCGAAGTGATGATCCAACGGGGTTTAAGGATCTCTCGAGCTCCATTTTAAAACTATTTAATCGTTTAAAACCTAAACCCCAAATCTCGAAATGCTCAAGACCTAGGAAAAAACAAAAAACTACAACATAATCAATCACTACTATTAATGTTTTTGTATTTAATTTTTTTTGTTATTTTGTTAATTTTATTGTATTTCTATTTGTTTATCAGTATGTTTTTGTTAAACATTCTATTTACTCTTAAAATAAATAGTTATGTGAAAATTATATTTAAATTAATACAAGAAAGATTTGAAACCATATAAAACAAAAAAATCATTGGTTTTTAATTCAAATATGGGGTAAAAATAGCCCTAATTGAAGTTACTAACAATTCAATTTGTGACTAAAAACAGGCCAGTCTGGGAAGATGATTGCAAAAATGAGCTAAATTCAAACCACAACTGGTTAAAATATTAGCTCACTTTAGACTCAATTCAGCTTCAATTTAGCTCTATTTGAGATATTTTGGCTGCGTGTAACCTAACCTCACCACGCACCACACAAACCAGTTACTAATGCGCATGTTCAGTGTCAAATCAACCAATCAGTATGAAGTATTTACTTTGGCGCCAAATATGAATGCCAAAAGTCTTTTCTCTGCTCCTAACTTAAAAAACGCCGTTTAACAAACTAGTCCAAATGAATGCTAATAGGATTAGCGAGTAAATCAAACTTAACTTAACATTACCATACACCCGTGACACTCATTACTAACCAAACTTATCCTAAGTTTTAGTTCGCGTCTTGCACCGCTCGGCACACACGTTACGTTCACTGCAATTTGTCCACTCACCAGGCACCTTTATTTTTCATCACTGTTTGTCTGACAAGTCATGTCTTCTAATGTTCAATTTTCATCGCTTACTTTCCCATTTTTCTCACTCCAAAGAATTCGTCTTTAATAATGATAACGACGTCCGATCAGTCGTTTGGTCTGGCTTTTACTCAGATTGTTGAGTTTAATACCCAATGCCAAATTTAAACATTCAACGACTGTATTGCTATTGTTTCCTCGATACGCGAGAAGCCTAACCCAAAGTTATTCGTAGCCCATCAGGTTCTTCCTGTCTTTGAATTACTTACTACTTGGTACTTCTTACTTACTTGGTGACTCGATGCTTCCACTGTCATAAACTTGGCCACATTAATAGTCACTGTGACAAACGAAAGCAAACACTCGTTTGTTCGAGATGCGAAAAGGCTCACAAGACGTTTTTGTGTCAAGCCAATCTCCCACTTGCCAAACACAACTGCATCAACCCAAGGTCATGGTGCATATTAGGAAGGTTGCCCGGTAATGTAACGTACTGTTCACAATCGCGTGTTACGGACCGACTATGGATTCTAGTCACCTACACCATCACATGCTCATCAGCATCTTTTTTGGCCAATCACAATCATTTTCTTCATCATTATCATTCTCCAAAGCAGTTTCTGAGTTCAAACCAGAGAGCGACGACATGTGCTAACACCCATCTCTAGTCGCCACGCCCGTTCTTGGAAGTCTCATCATTATCACTACCAACTTCACCGCGTACTCATTCACCGCATTCACCAAGACGGATCGTGTAAACTCGTCATGAACAAGACCACCAAATGGAATTGCCAGTGTGCCACAGCGCAAGTTATCGTAGATCCGACGCTTTGGTTTGCCATATCACTTCATTTTTAACACCATGTATACCTGTGCGCGGTGTTCTCATACTAGTTCCAAATATAAAGCGATGAAACGACACCAATTTTCATTACTTCTTCCTCTAAACTTTTTCTCTAACACTCTTTTCTCTCTCAACCCTTTCTATCTATTTCTACACGATAGATTCGGGTAGCTGAAACTCTTTAAAGATAGCACTAACATAGTTTTGTGTATTTTCGCATAAATCTTTCACATTTGTATAATCTTTTCACATACTAATAAAGAACGCCTGGTTCTGCCAGGGTTATATTTCAAAAAACTGTACTACTCATTACTAATTAAACCTAACTTAACATCACCCAACACCATAGAACTGTACCATTCATTACAATCAAACCAACATAATCACACGCTCCAGTGCTACTCATTTCATAGTGCCACTCACTAACCAACCAGTTACTAATGCGCATGTTCAGTGTCAGATCAACCAATCAGCATAAAGTATTTACCTTGGCGCCAAATATGAATGACAAAAGGCTTTGAAAGACGCCGTCAGTTGGTGGGATAAACTGGTCCAGATGAATGCTAATAGAATTAGTGGGTGAATCAAACTTAACCTAACATAATAAAGATTGTGTATAGTGTTACATTTAAAATTTTTATTGATACATTTTAGTTTATTAAATTCAAACTTCAAATTAAATTAAAATATGTTTAAAGTGAGGGACAATCGAATATTTGTTTTTGACACGGATATGAAATTTTGCAAAATCCAAGTTTGTATAATCTAAAATTGTTAGATATCAGTTAATGTTTTTATATTAAAAATATTAAAACACTTACATTTATAACATTAAACAATTGCTTATTAAATTGATCCAAAAGGTTTTCACATTCACTGGGTAGATGAATTTTTTCTAGACGTACAAAAATAATATCGTTAATTAATAAAAATTATACACAAATTATTAATCTATTGTTTTAAAAAAATAACACTCTTACTTAAAGTTTTTAATGTCAATCGTGTAGAATTTGTTTTTGAAAATGTTTTTATGTATTAAAAACAAGAAAGTTGAGTTAAACCACACCAATCAGCACAAAATACTAAAAATACAAATTTTACAATTAAATAATAGCAATAAATATAGAAGATATATTACCTTTAGATACCAAAGTAAAATTGTTAAAAGATTAAAATAAGTTGTTTAGGTTGCTGGATTTCCCGTACTATGTGCCTGATTGTGTGATTACTTTGCGCTAAAATAAAAAAATAGTCAAAAATATTTCAAAAAGTTTGTTATATAACAATTTGGGTCTTAACATTTTCCAGCCTTTGGTAATACCAAGTTGGTATGAGTCGGTGGAAGGTAGAAATTTGTTCAAGTTTGTCTGTTTGTCATGATTCGTTGTCTTTGTAAGAAGCGGTGACAAGCCAGTGGTGCCACCACACTCTAGTTTTTAATTTGGCACAGTTTTACTATCCTTGTTGTGATATTTTATTACTAAAGCAGTAAAATTTTAAATATTAAATTATGGCAATACATCTGTAAAGTTGTCCAACGTTTTACCTTTTTAGCAGATTTGAATTTAAGAATTTATTTCAACTTGTCCAATCATCGAGAATGGGCATTAGACAGTAAATAATAGCTAAATAAAATTAAAAATATTTTAAATAGTAACAACAAAGCATCCGTAAAGCTTTCATCCCATTTTACCTTTTTAGCAGATTTGAGTTTATAAAGCATTTAAGTTTGTCCATTAGATATCAACAAAAATGGGCATTGGACAGTAAATGTAGTTTGTGTGATGATAGTTTCTATGGCATTCTGAAAAGTGAGGTTTGCAAAGATGGAAGTTGTTCTTTACAAGTGATCTTGAAACAAAATTATCAATTTTTTGAAGCAATGTGTCAAAGGAGATGTGGTGGTTAAGGGTAAGAAGGTTGCATTTTTGTAACCGTAATAAATATTGCACACAATTTTAAACAAAATATTGATTAATTACAAAACTGTTTAAATTAAACAAAAACTTGTGTTGAAAAAAGATCAGAAAAAAATATTTAACATTTTTTCTATAACAATATTTTGCTTAGAATAATCCAGAAACAAAAGATTATGTATTAAAGCAATGAAGGGAAAAGTATAGTTGTAAAGAGGCAAAAGGTTGGCGTGTAGAGACAGACAATCTATAGACCATGGAATACACTTTTAAGTCAAATAAAATTATTGGAATAAATGTCGCTACATAGCCACTTTTCCAGAAAAAACAAACCATGACAAAGAAGTAAATTGGCGGAAAATGAAAACTGTTCGAACCTCCAGTTTGTTTGTGCGAAGTATTAAACGATGCTAATACTTGAACTATTCCAAGATACCAGCAATAATAAAAAACGGTGGTTCGTTTGATGATAGTAACCAGATGGTTTGGAATAATAAAGTTAGAAAACGGAAAATGTGCCAAATAAATGCTCGAGAAAGGAATTATTTGATCGATTTGTGTCTCTATTGAAAGGTGATGTAGGAGTGAATAAAATATCATAATATGGCAAAAGAATTGTTATAAATAATGCACACAATTCAAAATAATATTAATCAATTACAAAACAAAAATATTTAAATCAAACAAAAACTATAGAAGATCAGTCAAAATTGCATTCATTTTTTTCTATTTTAACTCAAACTTTATAAACAATGTTTTGCGTAAAATATTCTATATACGAAAAGTTATGTTTTAAAACATAATTAAAAATTTCTAAGTTTGTGGGGCGTATGTATTGCAAACATTGAAGAAGTTAAAATTAAATTACAATTTTTAAATGAATTAAATTGGTTTCTAAGAAGCGCAAAAATTTATATTACAACTTATATAAACTAAATTGAACACATTTGATTAATACTAAAAACCAAACTTACAAAAAACTAAATATAATGTTACAATAATGAGTTATTCTATATTATTAATTAAGCCAAAAATTAAAAAATTGTTCATTTTTTAAATTTTTTACTAACTTATATTATTCAGATCAAAATGTGTATAATATTGTATATAAATGAAAACATGTTTAGAAGACATTTTAGCCTACAAAAGATTAAATTTTAACTTAAATTGAACAAAAACTTGCTAATTCGTTAATAGAAAAAAAATGAAAATTTATCTTCTCTAAGTCAAATCAAACACGCCGTTTATGATGAGTAGAATTGCCAAGTTGTACTTAAGAAAAAATGGTGAAGAAAGTGGTTAGCAGATATTCGAATGTTGATACGGCGTCTTCTTTGGTAAAATAAGTTTACCACAGCGCCAATAGAAATAGCCTGAAGGCTGGCTGGGTTGAACGAGCGAGATTGATGAGTGAGAAGGTTGTAATATCTGATGTCGGGCCAGACTTCAAAACCAAATCGACGCGCTCTGTCCAGGAAGTTGTATCTGTTGAACAAGTAAGTCACATGTTCCATCAAAACGCCAAACTGATTTGGAGTGTAACGTATGCAATGAAGAACTTCCGAGGAAATCAGTTGACCAACTTGGTCGACCACTTGATCTAATTCGAGATATTGAGCTAATTGCCAAACCGCCACTTGAGACAGCATATAATAACCGCGATTAGTTCGCATCATTCGACGGAAAGATTCTTCTTCAAAATCTTGATCTCGATAAATGTGCAGCATTAACATAAACATAATTTCGTATGGGACAAATCGAAATTCAAGCAAATTTTCGCTGATAAAATTGGCTAATCGGAGGGTAGGGTAAGCCCGACAAGCTAGTCTTTGCTCCAAATGATTCACATAGAAGTTAATAACAGAAGCGCGTTGCGCTGGTTGCAATGGTGTACTGTTGGCCACTGCAAGCACAAAGGTGCGCCTTGGCCCGTTGTTTGGGTTAGCATCAATTGAGCTGTAGTAAAACTGTCTCATTGATGTGGCTTCTGGAGCTAGTCTTGCAAAGTAGCCCAGTGTAGACGAGTGGCCTGAAACAGCGGTATGCCACAGAGCGCGGCTCACTTCATCCTCTATTAAATAATGTTCCACACGAGCCAACTCGCCGATTCGTAGCAGATAGAAATTACGGGGAGTGTCACGGGCTAAAATAACCACTTGTGATGCGCCATAATTTCCTTGCACACTCATCACCTGACGTACATGGGTAAATGTTGCCGATGTTCCACTGGTCATGTTGGTTACATAGTTGATCAAACAAACTCGACGGTTGCTGCTAATTAGCAGTATCCAGTTTTGATTAAGCAAATAAAATGATCGAACATATCGCATATGGTCAACATGGAAATAAAGTCGTCTGAGATTATTGGAATCAAACGGGTTTGTTTGCACGTAATAAAGCTTTCCCAAATAATTTAGAATTATAACCAGATTATCTCGACATTGCATGTCTCTTACAGAGTTTATGGTGATGCGGTGGTGGGTTGTATTGAGCACCAAACCGTTCCAGCCAAAACAAACAAGTCCATATTGGTCAATCATTGCGGTAATTTCTCGACCACAACGTACCATTCGAACATTGCTCCATACTAGAATTGGCTCGTTCACGTGACGTCTTGGCCACAATGCTTCGTGATGCCGTTGCAGTTGGTCAAGTCTTGGCAAAATACCAACAACCAAGTTATAGTAAGCCATTGGAAAAGCATTTCTGCTTAAACATTGATCTAATGGATTTTCGGTGTTTAATTCTCTAAAAAGATCTCTTGCTCCGTGAAATTCAAGAAATTCATTGGAAGGATCCTCAAAATACTCTATCATACGTTCGACAAATTCACGGTAGAATTCCCTCATGTGATTTGGACTAACCTGGATAAAACATGTTAGTTCTAATTTTGTTATAAGTATTACTTACTTGGCCCAACAGGTTTTCTCCCCAACTCCAAAGTTGACCATTTTCGGTAAGAATGGTCCAGTGATTCTGACCATTGTGAATTTCCCTGATTGATTGACCATTCAATGAAGTAAACTCACGCAACCGTTCATCGTGGCCATAGAAGAAGACGCGTTCTTCGCGAGTGATAAAGACGTATTCGTCGTTACTGGCCACCAAGCGTTCTGTTTGGTTCACTATGTCAGGATAGCGGTCGTAGATTTGGGACAAACGTGGCCAGTTCTGCAAACTTTCTATGGTAAATCTAAAATGTCGTATGCGGTAGTTGGGTGGTTCTTCAGTGGGAGAAGAAGTTCGTCGTATGATGTTTTGCAAAGTTTGCCGAAATCTACGCCAACGGCTAAGCGGTTGCCGAGGGAGTCTGTTGTTTTCCGGCTCCATTTGTGATGAATTGAGATAATTTTAAAATACTTTTAAACTAATACCTAACAATTTAATGGATGAAAAACTATCTTTGCCTATCGAGAAAGCACAGTCGTGATGGTAGAAGTGAGAAGAAATGAGACTCCCGGGGAAGTGAATTTTTCAAAAACTTGTGCTGGACTTTTAAAGTGCGAGTCCCTCTAACTGTCACTGTAGAGCAATCTGTGACGTAATAGATTTGGTTCTATTCCAGTACTTTACTAGGGACCACCTTGGTTGTGACTATCACCAAATCGTCCTGTGCGATGACATCATCTCGTCACCACCCTTTCATGCAATGCCACTCCTATTACTCAAACTCTTTGGACTCTAACACTTTTACTCCATTAGCACTTTTCATTAGAGTTGTTCCCCAGGCTGTCATCAGATATAAAAATAATTTTAAAGTGAAACTCAAAAAACAAATAAAATTGGACAAACTTTTGCACCATGCATGGTTAACATATAAAAGTTGATTAACTATTTCATTAAAAATTTAATATATTGGTTTTAATTACCATTGGAAAGTTTACAAACAAAAACAAAACAAAACATATTGATTGAATAATTAAAAAGTTATTTGAAAAGTTCAACAAAAAGTTAAACAAAAAGTTATAAGTAGATAAATAATTGAATTTAAAAAAATTTATTAAAACTACAAGATTTTTTAAAAATAAAATTGT
>WURS02467789.1:0-29929 GCA_011762765.2 Rhinocypha anisoptera | reverse complement strand
CAGCTTTAAAATTACCCTTGGCCGAGGGATTGTCCATGGAGGAATTTTGATAAAGAAACACTTAAATAAAAACGGTAAAAAACAATTAAAATCATTACATATATCTTTGACCCTTTGTCGGAGTGGTTTTATTGCTCTAGGTTTATCTTCATAGAGTAGCTGACCTGAACAACCTTGTTAAAGATAATATGGAGACATACACCATATTTACCCAATTATAAGATGGTTTGAAAGCAAGACGGCCCCACATTTTTCTGAAGCTAAATTTGTAAAAAATGTTTTATTTTATGGTATGGTATTTATGGTAAATGTGGTTTTACAAAAATGCATAATAAATGTTTAATTACTTTATTTTTCTGACTACAGTAGACTATTGATTTTACACAACACAATGGGACCTGAACTGTCAGTGTTTTATAAAATCTCTGTGTATGTGAAATTGAGATAATGGCTAATTTTGATATATGTACGTATATAACTATGAATAGAAAAATTCTATTTCTACCAGTATATAATAATATTTTTTTGGTCCAGAGATTAACATACATGATAGAGGACAATTCATATATGGGAAGCAAATGAATGAAACACAAAGTAAATTTGACAAATCATTCTAAAAGTTGACAGTTCATTCATAAACTTATTCACATTATAATTGAGCTTCTTGAGCATATTTGACAAAAAAGATTCAGGGCTAAATGATAACTAAGGTAGCTCTCATAAATTTCATTTTTTTGATTAATTTGTGTACAAATTCTATACTGGAAACAACTCTTTTTTTATTTCAGATAATTAAAAATATTTCCAATGTCTTGGTGAAGAAGACCAATAAATAGTAAAATTATACATACAATGCAATGCAATATGCTATCTCATTCCTACCAGAGACCATCCCAAATGCAATATTGTAATGGTTCAAACTTCTCTCATAACGATACAGCCTTTAGACACCATGAATTGCCAGTTGGAGGCAACACCAGGGGGATATACCTATACCATATAACCCTAAAAAAAAGGTCTCCAGAACATGAAACATGTTCAATCACAGTGCCAAAATAATAACACAATAAGTTCCCATATATTACCACCTTTAGGATAAGTGTGAGTGGTTGTTGGGGAAAGGGAAGGGCATGCTATGTTAAGTATACATCTTAAAAGGGAATTTTTAAAATGGAGGAATAAATAATGGGGAGTAGTAACATTGGAGGATGAAAGACAATGTGATCTCACACTGCCTCTGCAGAAAAGAGGTGGGAATCTCATAATTTACATGAAAAGTAAAGGATACCAGTGAGTGCTATGAAATATCAAAAAACTTAAAGCCTCTATGTAAATGCAGTATTTAGAAATATGGGTCAAACCAAGGTGAATATACAGACAGATTAAAGGGTGAACCATTAGAAAAGGTCATTTTGAGACATACATATTGATGCCACATAAACTGCATGACACCTGTGATAAGAAAACTTAAAGGCACATAACATACCTTCATCAATGCCGATGGTGAGGAGTACTTATTAGCAATAGCCTCTGCAACATCCAGTCCAACGTTATTGAACTGACGCAACTGTTGTCGCCATAAGACCAAACACCCATTTCCGGAGCCATCAACACGAACACAGTCTTTGGAATCTCCTCTGGCAAACCAATCCAAAACTCCACTTGCTTCACGCTCCTGTTTATCACGTCTTCACAGAAACAAAGAATAAGAAAAATTTTCTGAAACATTCATCCATATACTAATCTATTTTTCTCAATGTACTAAACCATTTAATTTGGTCATAGCATTAGACTACTGCAAAGTCATCAATAAGAGAAAGTACAAACTCACATATAATTATCACAGCTTTCAGCTCAGAACATGTTGCAATTTGATTTATAATATGATTGGAACTTAATTTAAAATGGTACTTTGATACCTGACATCAATAATCTAACAGTTCAACATTGTTTACATTGATAAATAATAACAACTATAACTTTATTCACTAGTAGGTAATAAATATTACATATCTTCATCAATGGCATAATTATACACATGCAATTACATAGAAAACATTTACAAGACATCATTAAAAAAATCACTTATACAATAACACAATTTGCTGAGTAGCAGAATTTTCAACTTGTTTTTGAATGTCATGGGAGAGGAGAGAGATTTTATACCTGAATGTAACTTCTTATAGATTGCAGCAATAGAATGGTATGGCCCTTTAAGGCATTAGGTATATGCATACTGTTTGCTGTGAATGTCATTCTTGTAGTATGTGCCATGATTGTGATAATGTGAGTTTGCAACAAAAAGATAGGGGTAACATTGAGTGAACACGGCACAAGTGAGGATGTAGAGATGCTTCTATGTGGCCAAAACAAGTGGCCAGCCCCATCCCATGCTTAAATTGTTTATACTGTATTTTGGTTTGGGTGCTAGTTAAATGGGCCCTGGTTCAGAAAAAGCTTCTTAAAATCACCCTGGATGCTAAATTTTAATTATAGATATATCAGTTGGAAAAAATCAAAAGAAATTTTATTGGAGGAGTCCAAAATAAAAAAGAAATATAATACTAATACATATCAATCTATAGTGATAATCATTTTAGGTTATTGACATGTAGAATACTATTTTCATTCCCTTATGAATCAAAATGTTTCAAGCGTATACAATGTATTTAACATCTTCAACATAGTTACAATGTATTGTATTTCATTAAAATTGCTTCAATTATAGAGATTAATGATGAAATAAATGCATGTAATGTTAATTCACTGTGATATATGATTGATCCTAAAAATTATAGCAGTATGTTTCCATGAACATGTTCAATGCATGCAGAAATATATTTAAAATAATGTGGCATTAGCTGACAATAATAAGCTAATGTTGTCTGATAAAAACTTTTCTGGTATAAATTCTTTTAGTATATTTACTATGGCTGATAATACTTACTTGAATGGAGTCTCAGCAACAGCCTTGGTAAAATTGAAAATCAATGATGCTAACTCAGAAGAATTTTCCACTGTTCTATGGCCAACTCCATAAGTAAGTTGGAGGCGTACCAATGACTCATCAAAAGCTTTCCTGAAATCATTAATTTTATAACCAACATATAGTATGCGAATATAACGCTTTTGAAGAGCAATTCAGATGCAAATTCATCAGAAATGGCTCAAAATTTAATGGCTTCAGAGTGATAATTCAAATTTCCATATCTGTCACATAATATAATAATTGATATGCCATATTCCCTGGCAGTTTCTTAGACAAAGTTTTGCATCTCTCCTGAATACCCCTCCCCAATCTTCAATTCACTGCTAGGAACCTTATGATGGGGTTTTAGATTGTAGTGAGTCTCTTCTTCCAGTAACATTCCAGAGGCAGATCTTTCAATGGTTGATTGCAGTATTTTTGTTGGACTTACAAAGTTGATTTATCCTGTGCAGCATGTTGGTATCCAATTGCTATAGAAATGTCATCTAGGGTGGAAGGCGTACATTCCAAAACAAAAATCTCCTTTCGTGATGGAATTGTATGTACAGTAGAAGTCCGCTATAGCGAGTGATCGTTTTGCGATGGTTGGTCCACGTGTTAAAACATAGGGAGTTCCTCCGGTTATTACGAGTGGTCATACCCGCACCATCGCTATAGCGAGTAGATTTGGCTGTGGTTGCAACTCGGGTTGCATAAATCACAGGATTAAAACACTCATTACATTGTCATGCCTCGCGAATCTACATTGTAATGAAGACTTAGTGGTGATTTTACAAGAGAAAACTTTGTGGTTTGATGTCACAGACTTTCCTGGGGAGTGACTGAACAATTTATCTTGGAATCTGTGCGCCAGTCTGTCATTTCCTGGTGCTATTTCATCCTTATAGCCGATCAGAATAAAAGAACATATGGAGCTGTGAGCTATACTTGTAGACAATACAGGAAAAGCCCATTTCTCTGTGTTGATCTTAGCAGGATAGCCAGTCTCTCGACCCTCCTCTTATTTATGGAATCGTAATTTTTAACCACAGGCCATACCTTATTTATGATTGTTCACGAAACGTAGCCAAAAATAATACCGATGCATGATGTACATTAGTTACGAGTGCATGACTATTGGTGACAATATTTTTAATTCTTTTTAATGAAATGATCTATTTTCAATGCATTTGAAGATGGATTGATACAACTACTTCATGGCTCATTTTCGCCCACTTTTAGTGCAGTTATAAATGCCGAAAGAGGTGAATTTAAATGATGGTCAGCTGTAATGAGTGTGCGTTATAGCGAGAGATTTTTCATCATTTATCAGCTCTCGTTATAGCAGACTTCTACTGTACATGCCTATATACTTTTAAAAACCAAAAATGTGTGTTAACAACAGGTTAAACATGCCAATAAATAAGGTGATTAATATATTATGTTATATTAATATCCCTTCACTGGTGTGAAGAAAACTGACAACACTGGTCACCTCTCCTCCAGTGTGTGAGCAAGAGAGTAAAGAAGGTAAGGGTGGGAGGGTTGGTAGGTTGTAGCTCTACCCACCATTCATTGAGAAGGATCATTTCTCCTCGGCTGGACTCTACCTATGCCTTACTTCTATTGCCCCGTCAAATTCATTAATAATAATATATGATAATATATCATTAATTGATATACAAATGTTTATTTTACCCCAGGACAGGAAATATTCCTGCATTTGTAGGTTCAAAAAATTATAGCGTACCAACTAATACCTATCATAAACTGATACATACTTATGGACAAGAAAATTTTTATCAGGCCACAAATAGAATGAATATTGGAACATGGATAGGCAATTTTTCATTATTGTCATAAAACTGATCATATATTTTCTGAGATATTTTGAAAAGATGTCATAAATTAAAAATCCCTCGTTTGCCAAGACTTTCTCCTTGGAATGTAAGTGCATCAACTTTTCCCCATTTTTTATTATTTTTCCAACTACATATTTCCTTGATCATTTCTCCATGATACTCCTTAGGTCTATGTTAGTTTCTCATAACACAGGAGAAGACTGTGTCTCTAAAGAGAGGGTTAAATCAGAGGTCATTGAGAAAGAGTTGAAAGGTTCTTAAGAATCTGTAATGTCATCACCCTAGAAGATTTTATTCATTTACCCAATACCTCTTATTTTCTCTTTTTTAAGATCTTTCTTTATTTTCTCAACTTCCCATGCAGCACTTATTCTCAGTTAGAATTATTGTCCTTGAATCCTTATTGTCACCCGCCTTTGTCATTTTCTGATCGCAATGCTTTCATGAATCCTATTTTCCTTAAAACCTAATGTTGTGACCTTTTGAGTGTAAGAACCAACTGCATTTTTTGGTGTGGTGAAATCAACACCTGTCCACTGATATCATTTCCAATTAGATTTTGGTATCTAATGGTGAATCCAGCTTTCATCCATATTAATGAAACAATGAACAAAATCAGTTTAGTTCTTGTTTAAAATCTCTAATAAATGTTCAGAAAAGTTATTGCATACAGTTTATTGACTTGCTTTCAATGCATTGACAGCTCCCACATTGTCTAAAGCTTTTTCATTTGTAATTCCTCATACAAAATGTTTCCCAAATGCTCTTTTGAAATGTCTGTTGTCTCCACATATTCATGCACTTTATTTGACCAGGGACTCAACATCACATCATGCATTTTTTAAATTATTTATGATAATGTTGTAATTTTTGGGCATCCTTCTCATGGTCCGATTTTCAAGTTGGTACTGCTGTGCTTAACTCAACAGATCATATTATATTATAATAAACATTAAATGAAGATATGGAGCATCAAACTTTCATTTTTAAAAGAATTTTGTTCTTCCATGATCCTCAGTTTTGGCCATTCAAAAAAATAATTACCATTACTCCCAATTCAAAATACTATCCAGAATAAGCCAGTTAACAGAGTGTCATGTAATATCACATTAGTATTAATTACTGATCTACCGACTCGAGAAAACAAATTCAGTTGATAGCTCTGCCATCTGTGGTTGATTTGATGTATCATGTAATGTATCACGATCCAGTAACAATGTATTTTATTTTTATTCTACATTAACCATTATTATTTTTATATTTGTAAGATAGGTCTTTACCGTGGAATTATATGTAATATAGGCCCCTCAATGACGTAATCCAGAATCTAAAGATGTCTTCACACAATCCTTATGGCAACCTTTAGCAATTCTTAATGGTTGAGATGAAAGCAATAAACATATCTCTTATATATATTTAATTCATTGAATCTGATTCAATTAGCACCCCATTTTATTTCACACCCTTCTCTAAACCTCCCTTTGCCTCCATGTGGAGATACAAAAAAGATAAAATTATCCCCTTAATACCTTCCTATGTCAAAAATCAGTAAACATTTTACACTAAATATTCTCCCAAAAACCTCCACAACATCTCAATTAGAACCCTTTACTTCCCCAGTATATAATCCCTCAAAAATTCCATGAGTATCTTTCTCCCATCCTGACTAAAAATCAAACCACCATGATTTGACATTATTAATTCAATTATGAGAGTCCTAACAAAGATATACCAAGGGTTCAACATACCTAGAAGAAGCAATAAAAGAATTATTAGAGAAAGGCATCTGAGGTATCACAGTGAATGGAGAAGGAATTAATATGCTTAATTTCGAGGAAGACACAGCGGTCATAGCTGAGAAAGGTGAAGACCTACAGACTGCCTTGAACACATTGGAACAAGTACTGAATGAGTATATCATGAGGATAAATAGAAGTAACACTATAGAATAGTATGTGGAAACAAGATGAGGAGTGCATATGTCGAGCTACAAGGAGAGAAATTAGAACAAGTTGACTCCTTTACCTATCTGGGAAGCAGGATTACATGGGATGGAAGAAGTTCAATATATAGCAAGAGTAGATTAGCTCAGGCTAAGAAGGTAATCATGATGAAGAGGCAACTGCTATGCTGAAGGAAGATATTTCTCCAAACAAGGAAGCAATACCGTGTGTGAAAACAATGGTATGGAGCATGAAATTCTAGGGATCAGAGACATGGACCATTGGAAAAACAGACCAAAGAAGGATAGAAGCCTTTGAAACATTGTGCTGGAGTAAAATGCTGCAAGTCAAGTGGACGGACAGAGGTAGGAATGAGGAAGTTTACAGAAGAGCGGAGGAAGCTATGTCAATGTGGAGTACTATTAGGAAAAGAAGTATATAATGGATAGGACACACCCTGAGGCATAATGGGTTCATAAAGAATATAATGAAAGGAAAAATAGAGGGGAAGGCTCCGTGGGGAAGAGAGGAACAAATATTTAGGCATAATTATCAGAGACATTAGAAAGGAGACCTACAAAGGAGTAAGAGAGATAGCACTAGATAGGATGGATGGATCAGTCAATCTTCAGATTGAAGTACAGATGATGAAGACCAAAGATATACACATAAATGAATAAGATGGTGATCAATTAAACAAAATTAATTGAAATGTTATTCATTTTTATAGAAACGCATTGCAATAGGGTTACATTTTGGTTCCCACTGGAGAACAAATGATCAGGTGAATGGAGAAATGCTGAAATGATTAAAATAATATGAAATGTCAGTAAAAATTATTTATATACCACACCATTTCCACATATTTAGGAAAATGTACTTAGTCCGAAGTTAATTCAGCTTTCATGTTTAAGACAAGATTCTACCCTTTGCTGTTTAATATAGAATGTTTTCTGACCTTGTTAATAGAAAGGTACATCTCTGTCTTCTAATCTTGTTTACATTTGGGCTGCATCCTGCCTAAATATCTCTGTTCGTATGAGTAGATATGATACAATTATATTATAACATTGTATTAATTGATTCTGTAGACTTATTTGCTATAATTATTATTTGTATCATATATTATATATCTGAAAACATACTCCATATTTACCAAAGATATTGGATGTAACTCAATGAAAAAATATTAAAATGAATAAATAAAATTAATTCTAATTGTTTCTATATAGTTGAACTCCAATGTTTCCATGTCATCATTAACTGTTTTAATTTAGATCCTACCCATACTTTCGTATTATAGTTGTCTGGGATGTGTAAAATCTTGTAATCAGAAATAATGTACCCTAGCTTCAAACCTTTTTGAATGAAAGTTTCAAAAGCTGCTAAAGCTTCTGTAGTTGGGAGCTGTGATGATCCAAATGTCCCCAGAAATTGAACTGTGATAGCATTTTTCCATCCAGTGAAACCCCATTTTGTGTCATAATGCCAGCCAATGCCTTCAAAAATTTTTCCTGTGCCACCAATGTAGAAATTTTCTGTTAAACCGTCACTTCTTTTCTCCAGAGTTTTCATTTTGTCAATGCACTCAGTCTGGCTAGAACAAGACTCATCACCATCCCTTATGAAAACATACTTCAAAGGATGTATTACTTTGTTGATCCTTCTAATTGATTTAATACTGCCCCATTCACTTGTTGTGACTATCTGAAAGTTGTCAGTAATGTAAGCTTTGGAAATGTCATTTGACCAATTGTCCCATGTTCTGACAAACTTGTCCAGAGCAACTCCTGGGGATTGGTCTTTGGAGATAAATTGCTTTAAAGAGAAAACTGAATAGTTGGCTGCTAATTTCTGTTCCATTATTCCTTCCTTCATCAAATATTCAAAGGCCAGAAAAGATTTGGAAGAAGGCAGGTGGGACTGAAACTTGCCCAAAAAAGCAACTGTTATGAAATCAAATGAAAGGATTCTTGAATGCCACTGCGTTTTCTGAGTCCATCCTCGACCTTCATATATGTGACCATCTTCCCCAATGTAAAAGTTCTCCATTGCATCGCCAAATTGTGGATGCACACGTCTCTGTTCAGCCTGCACCCTCAAGATGCAGTCATCCATGCTTTGGCAGCTTTCATCTGCCTCAAGGATGATCACATTGCTGATTGGGTATTTTAGTTTCTCAGCATCAACCTGGGTCACCCCTCTGGCACTCCACTTTGTCTTGGGCACAAAAGCAGAAGGTCCGAATGGGATAATCGTCCCACTGGGAGAGACAGCTTCATATTCAGACCATCGTCTCAATGACTTGATGCTCTTGATCAACATTTTACCTGCATGAGTGCTGTTGGGGTAAAGTTGCTGGACAGAAACAATCTTGTAGTTGGTTGCTAACTTTCCAGTGCCCACACCAAATTTCAAGAGACGGTTGAATGCCAGCATTGCGTACAAGGAGGGTAGAGAGTCCTGGAAAATCCCAGAAAAGGAAACGAAGAGTGCATTGGCCTTCAACCCCATCACGTGCCAAACAGAGGTCGAATCCCACCCACGACCTGCAATGACACTGCCGTCTTCACCCACGTAGAAATTATAGGTGAGTCCTCCAAATGTAGGGGCATCCACAGTTTGTTTTCTTCGGAGGTCTTCCATGCACTGATTGTGTGTGAAGCAACGCTTCCCTGTATCACCCACGACAATATAATCCACAGGAAAACTGAGAGGAGGGAGTGGCTTGCGCCCCTGATGAAAGTGGGAGTACTCGATGCTGTACATCGGGAGGACACCCATTGATGCCAATTGATTTTCTGTTGCCAGGGACAACTGCCTGTCCCATGCTGTCATGTTCTCGAAGAGTTGACTGATTTCATTTCCCAGAAGGGAGGAATCATTATAAACATGTCGGAAAGAATAAATTTTATAGTCTGGAGAAATCATACCAGAGGCGATTCCTGTGTTGAGGAGTGCTAGGAAGGCCAACCACCCAGGTTGAGAGGGCAGGTCGTTCTGAAACGAGCCCAGAAATTTTACAGTTATCAAGGAACGATTGAAGAATGGGGTGTGAAGGAAAGGTACCGCAGACCAACCACGACCTTCATATATGAGTCCATCATCAGCAATGTAAAAGTTGTCCAGGAGGTCTCCATATTGGCTACGATATAGATTTTGCTCTTCCTGCATTCTGACAGAGCATTGCTGAATGGAGTAACATCGACTCCCACCATCGCCGATCATGATGTACTTGACAGGCCATTTTGTTTCCTGTAAGACTGTGGCCAGAGATATTGACCCCCACTCATTCCTCTTGACTGAGAAACTATTATTGGTTAGGAGTTCATCGGACCAAATGGACCACCTGCTAACGTAACTGTGGAGCGATTCGCCCAGGAGGACGCTTTGGTTGTAAACTTGGCGTAGGGAAAACATTTGGTGTTCTGGAGAGATCTTTCCTAGCCACACCCCGGTCTGGACGAGGAGTTTCAAGGAGTTGATGACCTCACGGGATGGTAATGTGCTCTCGTATGACCCAAAGATGTGAATGCTCAAATACCTGTTGGTAAGGTTTTTCATGTGCCAATGGGGAGCGTAAAGCCATCCTCGTCCCTCATAAACCTCACCTCCATCCCCAATGTAAAAGTTGTCAAGGAGGTCTCCATAGTGTACGATGCTCTCGGCTTGCATATCTTGCATCTTCAAGACACACTCTTCTCGGCTGAAGCAGCGTTCACCTCCCTCGCTGATCACTAAGTAGTTAACTGGTGATGATATTGCATCAAATTCCTTTGTGGGCCTTGATGCATTCCAGTGTCTTCTGAATACGAACCTTAGATGACGGGGAACACTGTATTCCCATAAAGAGTAGAGCTCCTTTCCTTCACACCATCGATCTGAGTCTGCCAGATTCTGGCTCAGGAGGTCCATGGGGGCATCATTGTCCCTCAGCAGTTGATTCATGGATGTCACCTTGTAATCCTCTGAGAGTTTCCCTTGCCACAGCCCGATTTCCATCACGGTTTCGAATGCCTCCACGGCCTCTGGCGATGGTGAAGTCCTATCATGTGTTCCTAGGAACTGCACTGTGATGGATTTCCTGCGGAAACCATTCAAGTGCCAGTAGGACTGCAGGTTCCAACCGCGACCCTCGTATGCATTCCCGTCTCCACCAATGTAGAAGTTCTCTCGTAGGTCGCAGCCTTTTTTCTGTGATCTTTTCCTCAATGACTGGACTTGGGACATGCATTCCTTGGTGGAATTACAGTCTTGACCACCGTCCTTTATTACCACTAATTTTATTGGTGATGTTATTTTGTCAACTTCAATGGCTGATTCCCAGATTTCCCGGAACATGATTGGAAATGGCTTCTCAACATCTGAAATAGAAGAATGTATTATACAGTTTGATTGGTTAAAACATTTAATTGTGGTTAATAGACCTTATATCAAGTGTAAAACTTCTGTAGATTTCAGTATTGCTGTCAAGTTAGCCATTGGAATTGCAATGGTCCTTAGCCTTATTAGAAATACTTGCTATCGTGTTATTAAGGTATAATTCTGATGTTAGTGATGATTATAAAGGAAATGTTTTCCCAGTACATGATCCTAAATACATGATTATTATGTACTGGAAAACATTTTACTTTCCTTTGTTTGTTGTTAAAGGTACAGGTGTTTCCCTCAAAAGGGACTCCAGTAGCAATTGTGGGACAAGTGGCACAGTTCTAATTTATATTATAACTGAATTTGTTGTAAGTATTCAAATCTAGAAAATTGAAAGCCTCTTCTGGGTGTGTCATTCATTCACAGCAGCAGTGGATTGCTGTGTCACACCAAAATATCATACTATACATTCACCGGGGTACACTTTTTTTCAATTCTTCCTATGTTCACTGTTTGTATATGTCACCCTGACTTAATTATTTTATTTCATTTTTCTTTATTCATAACATGCATCTGAGCTTTGTCAGAGGTAGTTAGAATTTCAAGCTCAGTCATTGATGGCCCCTCCCCTCAGACTACACACTTGAAGTGGTGAAAGGGCTTGGGTGTTCCAATGACCCTTAGAGCTCCACTGGCAGGAGTAATTATTTTGCTCCTGGTAGGGTCACCCATGCGAGATAGGTCGAAGGGTAGGAGCCAGAAGATCCAAGGTGAGCTGGCTGCAAGGTATCGGATCCCCAGTGAGTTGGCCATTTAAGTGATGGTGTTACGTTAAAAACACTTGAGCCAGGACTTGTAAAGGCCACCTCAATTATATATTTCCAAGATCATGATGAGTCAAATAAGGAAAATGAATCCTGGCAACTAAGAGACTCAGCCCACTGGGGTGGGTGTAGTGCCTGGCAGCGGGGGAGGCAAGGCTTCCATGGTCATCATCTCATGAAATCCTTGCAACACTAACACTACCGCTCCAGAGAAGACAACAAGGAGGGTAGGAATGATTTTTGTAGGGATGTGGAATGTGAGGACAATGTTAAGGTCAGGAAAGTTAAAGAACATAAAACTGGAGATGGAGAAAGTGGGAATATGTGTACTAGGATTGAGTGAGGTATGTTGGAGGGATACAAGAGGTTATTGGAGTAATAGCTTTAGAGCAAATTATAGCTGGGGGAGGAAAGTCAGCATGGGGTAGCCATAATTCTGAGTGAGAAATTAGGAAGGAGGGCAGTTATATTGAAGAGGTTAGTGATAGAGTAATCATGGTAGAAGTAAAAGCATATCCAACTAACTTAGTTCTAACTCAGGTATATATGCCAAAGTTTGGTCATCAGGTGGAAGAAATGATCAACGAGATACCCAGTGGGAAACATTTGGTGGTAATGGGTGACTTGAATGCTGCCATGGGGGAAGGAAGAGATGGAAAAGATGTAGGTGAACATGGTTGTGAGATAAGATATGACCACAGGGATAAATTAGTAGTTTTTTAGAAGGAAGATTTTGGTAGTAAAGAATATATGGTACAACCACCACAGGAGACGCAGGTACACTTGGAAGATGCCAGGTGACTCAGGCAGATATCAGATAGACTACATCTTGGTTAGACATGGATTTAGGAAGTGTTTTCAACAGCAGAACTTATCCAGAAGCTGATACGTACCCAGACCACAATTTGGACATGATGAAGTGTCTTGAAAAATACAAAAGGATTATAAAGGGTAGAAGATTAGAGAAATGGAATCTCGAAGCATTGACAGGAGCAAAGAAGAAAGAGTACCATGAAACAGTAGATAGTCTTTTAAGAGAGGGGAACCAAGTAGGAAAGCAGAACTAAGGTGGAATGTTCTCATAGATTGAATAACAAGAGCTGCAGTGAATGTAATAGGAAGAGTCAACCAGAAGAGAATAAAAAAATATTGAGAGACAAATAATAAATTGAGGAGAGAGACTAACAAGGTGAAGGAGGTATGGTGGAAAGAAGAGTGTGAATGTATGGAGAAGTTAGAGAAGCAGGGAGATATGGGAAAGTATAAGCCTTAAAAGGATATAGAACCGGAAACAATATCCCTACTATAAAAGATAAGTTTGGCAAGCTACTAATAGAGCAGGAAGATATTCAGAAAAGATAGGAGTATGTGGATACTCTATGATAAGGAGAATAAACCCTTGAATTTAGATTTTAAAAGAGAATGGGAATTAGAGGAGGATAGCTTAGGCCCAGAAATGTTAGATAGTGAGATTGAAAAGGCCTTGCAGGACATGAAGAGGAATAAGGCAGTGGGGGTGGATAATATACCAGTAGAATTACTCAAGGGTTTAGACAAATCAGGAAGGAAGCAGTTTTATGAGCTAATTAAAGCAATTTATGATGAGGAAATTTGGCTGAAAGATTTCATTAGGTCGATATTAATTCCAATAGCAAAGAAAAAGAAAGCAGCTGAGTGTGAAGACTATAGGACAATTAGTTTGATCCCACATGCAGTTAAGATAGTTCTAAGAATAATCAGTAAAAGACTGGAGAGCATGGAAGAAGAATACCTAGGTGAAGATCAGTTCGATTTTATACGAGGCAGAGTGTCTCGTGATGCGATAGCTGTAATGAGAACACTGGTAAAACGGAATATATAATGAAATCAGAATATTTTTTCCTGTTTTGTAGGCTTTGAAAAATCATTCCATAAAGTAGAGCTTCCAACACTATTGGCGGTGTTGCAGAAAATCGGATTGGATTGGAATGATAGGCGTTTCATCGGAAATCTCTATATGGCCCAGGGCGCGGGTGGCAGGCGGGGTGTCAAGATGTGCGCAGTTAGGTAGGAGAGTAAGAGGTAGGGGTGGCCGCTGTCTCCTGCGCTTTTTAACGTGTACTCGGAAGAAATTGTAAAATAGGCATGGGACACGAGTGAGTCAGAAGTAAAAACTAGTGGGCAACTGATTAAATCAGTCAGATTCACCGACGACCAAGCTCTAGTTAGAAATTCAGTCAAAGAACTGCAGACCTTGATTAGTGCTTTAAAGAGTAATTTAGGAAAAGGAAGGAGTTGATGAGAGGGACCCTGAATAAAGAATTGAAGATAAGATTAGTGAATTTGGCAACGGATGGAGAAGGCGCGATGGACGGCAAGGAAGAACGAAAGAAGTGTTGAGAATGGTATATACTATATTGGAGGAGAGGCGATCGAAGCGGGAAATGGAAAAAAGGTAGGAAGGATGGAAGGAAGAATATTCAGAGGCTATTGAAGGTTGGGATGGAGGGTAGAATGTTAGGTGAGCGATGTAGGCGTTAAAGGAGGGAATAGGGTTTTAGACTAGAATGATAGGTAGGGGGAATAGTGAGTAGTGAGATTAAATTAGATGTAGAGCGGCAAATATAACCTGAAACTCATCAAAAACCCTTCAATTCAATATAAGGCCAACGCAAAGTGTTTGATAGATCTGATATGTTAACCGGTCACGCATTAATTACACTCATATTGGAAGACACCGTATATGTATTTGGGGCCCATAGGGAGGAGGAAAAATATATAGATCCGAGGAAAATATTCATCCTATTTATATCTAATATAATATCTAAATAGCTTATATTTATCCCTATGATACACAGAATGATTTCTTACAAGTGGGAGAAACGACCGCTTGAAGCTGCAGCAAAATGTTAAAAAATATTATCCAACGTACTACGAGAAAGTTCAAATGCGAATTTCAGATATTAATCGAGCAACTGTATTTATAAAAACTAGGAGACTAACTTGGAGAAAAACAAATATAAAATGTAAGGAATAGCTATTCATCGAATAGAGTAGGACTCAATAAATATATACGTAAAAATGAGTGAAACGACGGCGAGGAACCTCTACGGCCGCAGCGAGGACAAGTATAAGATGGTTGGAAAAGAAAATTAAGGTCCGTATTAATAGTCGTTTCCCCGAGTGTCCCCCAGCGCACTCCTAGCGAGTAATCTCCCAGGAGATATCCTTTAAGTGGTATTAATAAACGACTCCTGGGGGTCCCCTGGTCGGGGGTACCTTAGTTAAGAGATTTGGCAACAACGTGATGGAAAATCGTAAATTTTCTTTTTGCTCTTCAGTTGTTTCCAACTTACCGCGCCTTATTAAAAGTGAAAATGGCCGCTGTAAGGGCTGTTTCATTTTCAGGTGTGAAGAAGAAAATACTCTGTGACCTGATAGAAAAAAGCACAAATCGGTCATCAAAAATAAAAAAATTGGACGCGGTTTCATGTAGTGCAAAGAAAAAAACATGGGCAGCGATCGCTGCCCAGTTTAACAGCTATACGGATGTGGTGAAGAGGGAAGACAAACAGCTGAAGAGGTAAGTTGTTATATCCAAAAGGAAGGTAAAGGGTGAATTTAGATGCTATTGATGTCCATTAAATTACAAACAATAAGTTCTTGTATCACCTTTTAACAAATCTGTTCCACAAATTTCTTAAGTAATGATAAGCGAGGGAATCACCCTTGACGACCGGGGTGATTCTCTCACTTATAAATTATTGAGTAATTTTCAAAACCATAGGTTCCTTGAACAAAGTGTGAACTGAAATGTACTTAAATTTATTGTTTCGTTTGAGCATTGGCTGCTGGAATTATTAAAGGTAAAATCATATCTTTGTTATGCTTTCGATGGCTGGACTCTTACGCCATAATCTTATGGGTGGTAGCTGATGCTTTGTGTGGCTTCATGTGAAAAGGCTAATATGAATTGCTGGCGCATGACTGATAAATTAAGTTTCGCGGTTATAGCGTTTGTATGTCCAGATGAACATATGCAACATCGAGCCATGTTTGCACACTGCTTTGCATGTTGTAGGAAAATTAATTTCACAACCTGAATTACATAGAGAATGTTTGTGTTGAGCATACCCATGTTGAAAGAGATGTAGAACCTAATAATATTGCATGAAACTGAAAAGGAGTGGCTGCAGAGAAGCACAAAGGTAATGGTTTCATTAATGTCACCGGTTTCCATTCCTGCCCAAAATGGTTACCATGTGAGGAATGTGCATGATTGTGTAGATGGGCAGAAATGCTTGTGCTTTGCTTTTGAATTTATTAACCCTATGGGTAATTTGATGTGCTTACCCAATATAATGTTTTAATTTATTACATGAGTACCTAACAAGCATTTCCCATAGCTATTGAAAAACAGGTTCCGACTACAGAATGGGCACAGGAGGAGGACCACACCTGAGGTTTGTCGAGGACCCAATCACTGTCCAAGTAGAGACAATAGTTCCCTACTTGGATACAGTGATTGAGAAGACCTTTGACAGCGATTACCACCATCTTCTCACTACCTCAACACCTCACCTCATTCCTTCCTCTCCTACTCCAAGTGTCTCCCCGACTCATACCTGTACCACTCTCTCCCCTTCTACCTATCCACTGCCATGACCTCATCCACCACCATTCCATCCTCCTCCTCTTCACTATCCACTCCTGTAGCCCCATCCTCCTCCTCCTCCTTCATTCGAGATTGTCGTCCTTCTGTTTCCCTTGCAGCCTCAGCCACTGCTACAACTTCATCTGGGACTGCAAGTCGTCCTCATTCCAGTGAGAGATGCCAACCTCACACGAAAGGCAAGTATTTTTTTAGTAAATATCAAGCAAAATTTTATATCGTACCACAATACGAAAAATCTGATGGAATAATTAATTAATTTTTTGACAACTATTGATGTAAAACCCCTTAAATATCCTGATTTGAGTAGCATTATTCATATTAATGGACATCAAGACTGATCTAAGGTTTTATGTTAAAAAACTAATGGCCTTCAAAGCCATAATCAAAGTACTATTCTTTTAAACCTTAGTAATTATTACATATTCAGAATTGCACTCTAATATCATATATTTGAATATAAGGCTGGTAAGAGAAGTAAATTACTTCGTATATAGATTTACAGTCTATTGTCTAATCCTCAATCATCTCCTGTATAGAGAGTTAAAAAATTCATTTTTGTGTGCACACTTTTATGCAATTATAATGAATGATATGAACTTCAGCAAGGTAATAAACTTATTTTGAAAATTTGCAGCCAGAACAACAATGAACGTTGTTGAGGAGAAGCTGAAGGCTAGGTTGGCAAAACTGGAGAAGGAACGACAGCAGAGGTTATTTCTTTTTTAAATGAAGGTCAAGCGGTCCCAGATGGAAAATACTATTGTCAGCGAAAATCTGAGACAGGTAGTGGCTGAGAGGAAGATTGCGGAGCTGAAATTGAAAGACTTCAGCAAAGCACTGCAGAGGAAACCATATCTCCATAGCTGTTACCCTGGAACTGCACGCGGCAATTCTACTGGGTCACAAGATATCTTCTTCTCCACACCAATGAATAAATATTCTATAATAATTCTGATTAATTTATTTCATTTAACTATAGAATATTACACTTTCCCCATTTTATAAAAGACCCCTGATACCGAATGTTAATGATATTAAATATTATCCCTCTTTGAGGGCTTTGTTTAAAGATCATAAAGTAACATAGACATCCAAATTTCAATTATTTGATAATTGAACTGTCATTTGCACATAACCTAACTTCTCATTGTGGTATTAAAGCAATTAATTCTAAATAGCTATTGATGTCAAAAGAATTTTTTATACATCAACGTATAATTGTCACTGAAAAGGTATAATAGGTGGAGTAGGAAATAGTTTCTGGCGTGACTTCGTGGAACTGCTTCATAATTAAATGAGACACAAACTTTGAAATTCCACATAAAAATATATTTTCTACACCATAAAAATATATTTTTATGTGGACTTTCAAAGTGTGTGTCTCATTTAATCATATATGATGTGGTCTGTATTTAGAGCTATATTTAAGATAATTTATGAATAAATGCAGGTAAGTGATTACTCTCGGCTCCCATTCTACCCTCCGTATTTCAATACTATCACAATTGTGTACCAAAAGTATTAAAAATCATTACGCTATTAATTAATCAGTTATAATAATTTCTGAAGTAAAAAGTCCAAATAATTTTTAGGTAATTATCTTCATCACCATGGGTTACTGATTGAATTAACATAAACTTGTATGTTGCTGTCAAAACAAACTTGTCACTAGGCAATCTCTTTACCGCTCACTTCCAACACGATAGTCATTCTTCACCTGTTTCTAAATGAAGAAACTCCACCTACCTCTTGAGATATTCTCTGCTTATGTTCCTTCCCAATAATTTTACTAAACTATTAGAAACATATTATCTATAGAATCTAAGCTATTTATATGACATCTGAGAAATATATATATTCGATGAGCTATTGGATTGAGATATTGGATGGAGAAATGAGATATAATGTCATGTCTTCAGAGGAAGTAACAATAAATATTTGAATATTCAGACAATAAATATTTACCTATATAAACTACTCTTTGTAATCAATAAACATTTCCAGAGAAAAGGTAATCATATTCTGCACATGCATTCAAGTAAACCCGTCACATGGACTACGACCTCGACATGATGAAAGGACTTGTGCAACCCCTCTGTGCTGTACTGGCTGGAGCATTGCCGTTTTTTTCACTGCCATTAGAGTCACAAATGCCTGATAGGTCGAAGAATGGGAGTCAGACGAAAGGTACTCCACGCAACTTCTGCTCCTCAGGGAGGCGGTCACAAATGCGACTGATCCCTAGAGGTAATATGATGGGAAACCACCTCAATTATTTTAATCCCAAAAATATGATGTTAAAAAAAGTGTTACAACTGATTTCTGGTAACTTTTGGCTCCTGCTCACTAGGGCCGTGTCTCAACTGCGGGATAAGCTAAGATTCCGCGGTCGTCATATTCCGAAATATTTTCTGCATCAAGACTACAAAGAAGACAATGAAGACGACTTCAACATTTAAATTAAATTTGTATTCAGTCGTAATTTTATGGGAAGTATTCATGTAAGGAACAGTCTCAGGAGTAACTTTGTGGACATCCTTAATTGTTGGAGGACTAGGAACATCAGAATTGTGGAAATTTCACTTAGATTTAAAATTTTTCTCACGTTTATGGTTTCGTTGGAAAGATAGATCACAAAGTGAAACATATTGAAAATACCCAGTATATATATATACAATTCCAGTGAGGAGAAACTGAAAGAGGGGGGGTGGGTGATTGCTGGTCAAGAAGGGGGAGAAGTAAGGATTAGGTTAAGCGGGGAAGGGGATGGAAGAGGGGTGGCAGGGCCGGTTGTGGCAGGGCTGGGTCAGTGGGAGGGTTGGATTAGAAGGGCTTGGAAAAGAGTATTGAAAGGTACAGGAACGAGGGGCGAGCAAATGAACATTGAGCAGTGGGACATCTTTAGAATGGAAACTATTTATTATGAAATGACGCAACACTAGTTTGCTATTTTGGGTGTGGAATAGCATAATATTGTATCATTTTATAATTCAATAATTAAAATAGACACTGTACCTTTAGACGATGTTGAAGTCAAGGGAGTTAGAGAGCATCAAATTCGGGATAAAGAATGAATATATGGACATACTAGGGATAAATGAGATAATATGGAGAGATATTTGAGAATGGTAATTGGAAAGATATAGCCTCGGGGTAATCTATAGCGTAAGTCTGCATAGGATAGTCATAGTTTTCCCCTAGAAACTAGGAAGATGGGTAATCAAAATTGAACATTTCTCGTCAGTAGGAAGAGGTAGATCGGTTTGAGGAAGTGACTTATGACAAAATGTCCGAAAAAACAATCCCCAGTTTCAGGATTTTGAACCTTATTTAGTCCATTACACTTTAAGATATTTGGGATGAAAATAATTCTAAAAAGAAAATTAATTTTATTCTATAGAAGTAGGTAACAAGGGCATGGGAGGAAGAATTACGATAACAAGGCATCGAAACTCTTCCCACCATTACCATATCGTCGTTACCATTCAATATCCCATCTCGTCAAAATATCCTTCTTTCCATTGTACCGTAAGAAAATACCCGAATAAGTAACGTTTTCTGCCAGTTCCAAATGATTCCCTCACAGTTTATATTTACGTTTCAAAATTTCAACATTAGCCTTTCGACATTAGAAAATCAAATTCATTTATTTTTCTTACTATTAATTTTCATATCAAACGTCGCAAAATGTTAATTAATGAATGGGGATTGGACTTCCGCGAATCAAAATTACTTAATGTCTATGGTTTCTATTTCAATTCAGCATTCATTTGAATACAAGCTTAATAGTAAAGGTGAGAATTGACAGGTCATTCTTGCCTCTTTTGCTCAACTTTGTCCATCCATATTCCTAATCTTATACTTTTGCTTACACCTTATATAATACCCGGTGAGACACCTTACCTTTCAATCGACTCATACTTGTATATCAGGCAAAACTTTCATCAGTTCTTGATTATGTCTTAAAATTTGTCGATGTTGGAAAAAATATGGATTTATATAGAATTAGGGCGGATAGGAATTATGTGGAGATCAAGAGCAATATCAAGGACAAAAGTGGAGTTGGCAATCCTCTTTTTTGGAGCTCAGCAAGAAGTATGAGAAGAACCTTCGCAGCAGAAAAATAGAATATGTTCTGTTTCGTGTAGTTCAAATGTGCGCTCGAAGAAGTTAAAAAGGGAATGTGTCGCAACACATGATATCCTCAAACAACATGAATAGAGTCATCAAAATCCTGTTTTACAAAAACAATATTAACAATCAATCGCTGGCTCACGAGGTGCATTAAAGTTGTAAGGACTCAAATTTTTTTTCTCCGGACTGGAAACATATACAAACATGCGGTTTGATTTGCAATGAGCGGGCACTCTTCGTCAATTCGTGACAGAGATGGCAGCACTGCACGACAGACAGAACCTCTAGCGGCAGCCGCGATAATAATAACTGTTTTCTAAACTTAAAATGGCGACGGTTTCGTTACATGACCAGCGTGTAATCATTCGTGGTGTGACACCGATTGAAACTCATCGCCAGTGCATTTTCATCGTGAATGGTCTTTCGACACATCCATGACTCCATCACCACATGTCTCATTCAACTGGCGATGAGTTTCAATAATAATAATAATTTCAACCAATAATCGGTGTCACACGCTGGTCATGTAACGAAAACGACGCCATTTTAAGTATCGAAAACAGTTCTCATTCTCACGGCTGCCGCTAGAGGTTCCGTCTGTCGTACAGTTCTGCCATCTCTTTCACGCACTGACAAAGAGTGCCCACTCATTTAAAAATAAACAGCATGTTTATATCTGTTTCCAGTCCGGAGAAATAAAAAGTGAAGGCCTTACCACTTTAATGCATCTCGTACTAAGTACACATTGCCTTTTACCGAGCGTTAAAGTCTCCCTGTATACCTCCGAGTGTTTTCGGACGAGCTTCCCGCTCGTGTTTTCATCATGACTGACAACAAAGTGAAAGTTATACTATTTTTGCCATAGATTCAAGTTTTGCGTACGTTAAGGAAAATCCTTTTCTAGAGACAGTTGTAGCGAGATTTTCCTCTGTTTCGACTTGTGGCAGTAACCTTCCGCGAAAATTTCAAGATATAAAAAGTGAATTCTGTTTACATTAAATAGAGTGAATGATCACAAATGACCGAAGGCCACAGCTGTGCATCCACGACGATTGATACGAGAAAAAGCGACGATCACTTGAACGCTGAGTTTGTTTAACGCGAGCACCTCCGAGGTATATAAATCAAGACTCTATGGTAAATAGTATGACCGCGATATTTTTTTAATTTGTCAATTAATAGGTTACTTCCCATAAAACACTAGTAATAAATACTGCTGTGTATTTTTTCTGGAGTGTCGTAAATGAATGTGTCGTAAAAGGTTTGTCTTTTAAATGTCTACTCATTAGTTATATCTTCGAATTGTTAGCTTCATCTCTCGTATTTAACCAATTTACATCTTCCCTTCTAATGAAAATAGTGCCAATGCATCCACAATTTGATGAGGAAAAATGCTACCTTCCTTTTTATCTCATCAATCAGACAATTAGTGATTACAGTGAAGCACATTCTAAAGAATTACACAGAGAACGCATTTGACTGCTCCATTAGGAAGCAGAAAAATTCAATTCCTGGGTTCAAATTTTTCATTAGATAATAGTTACTCCAAATACCGATATGGAATTTAAAAGTAAATAAATATCTTCAATCAAAATTACCTAATTTTCACTTTATTGTTGAAGGGAATCAATTTAAAGTTTTTAAAAGTTTTTCAAAAAGCATTTTTGGTATGTAATGGCCTTAAAGTTGGGAATCATTACTATTTAATAATATACTTCTAATGACTATGAGAACATCATTTGAAAATACATAAAATACGCAGACCTTCGGCGCTCTATCCCAAGATTATACGGTGTACATATTATTAGTATTTAGGATACAATGCAGTTTGGTAATCAGCCAGGTGGCAAGGTGCATTTGAACGGACTTTAGGATAAGAGTTGCAATTAGAGTTATTCAAGAAATAAAATAAAATTAGGAGGAAAAATACAACAATATAACCAGACCTCAAAAATAGTCATAAGTAACAAGAAGGACTTGTAGTTTAGTCAATACTTTTTGTCACTCTTTTCTTAAAACTTCTTACGCTTATAGGGAAGGGTTAAAAAACTTCTCCAGGCAATCTGTTCCAATCTCTCATGCCAATATTGAGGGAGGAATTCTTACTTATGCCACTCTTTTACGTTAACCGTTTTATTTTGTACTTATGGTGCCCCCTACCTTTGTAACAGCCAGCTTGTGTTTTGAGTTCCAAGTCCTCCCAAGCCTCATTTCCCACATACAATCCATACATTTTTCCCAGCCTCCCAATTTTCCTTCTCTTCTTTAAGCTTTCCCATCGCAGTTGTCTAACCATGTCACTTACGCTATATCTCTTTTGAATTTACCTAAAACAAATCGAGCACCTTTACTTTGGACCCTGCCTATAGTTTTCTTTAATTGTTTGTAATGTGGGTCTCATCGACTTGATCCGTACTCTAATATAGGTTTTCTATAACTCTTACTAAGGCTTCTTCGGTTCTTGTACTGGATTTTCTTAGGATACACATGATAAAATTTAAATCTTTATGTGCCTTGCTTGTTATTCTCTCTCTATGTACATACCATTTAAGGTCTTTTGAAAAAGTTACTCCTAGTTATTTATTCTTTCTAAATACTGCCATATTTGCTCCCCCTATTTTATAGTTCAATTGGAATTTACTACTATTAAAATTAATTATTTTGCTTTTATTGCAGTTTATGTTCATTTTATTCCTGATCATCCACTCTTCAATATTATTTAAGCCAACCGGTAATATTTTACAATCTCTTGCCTAAGTTATGAATTTATATATTACGCAGTCATAAGCAAACAGCTTAAATTTAGATTTCACCATATTAGGTTAGTATTTGATATAAATTAGAAAGAGAAGCGGAGAAATTACACTTTCCTGAGGTACTCCTGAATGCACCTGAATTTGATCAGATAATTTGTCGCCCACTTTGAATTTTTGTTTTTTGCTTGTCATAAAATCTTTTACCCTGCCTGTTACTCTTCCTTCCATCCTCATTTTGCTAAACTTATCAATTAGGATTTTGTGATTTACTACATCGAATGCTTTGGCAAAGTCAATTATAATAGTGTCCACTTGCATCTTATGGTTATCAGCATCGCCTAGATCCTGATATAACACAATCATTTGGATCTTACACGGGTTTCGAAAGGATAACCCTTTCGAAACCCATTTTGGGGACTTATCCAATGAAGTGTTTCGCAAGCTGTCTTTATGTAATCGGTCACTATCCTTTCAAAAAATTTACCAAAAATACTATTCACGCTTATTGGCCTATAATTCTCTACTGCCACCCCGCTTCCACCTTTAAAAACTGGCACAACTAATGACTGTCGCTAGTCATCTGGGACATCTTTGTTATTCAATACAACATTGTATAGACGAATAAGGTATGGTACGATTTATATATCCCCCATCTTCAACATTTCTCCTCGTATGCCATCCTTTACTCCATGGAATTTATTGTCTTTCAATTTATTGCGTCTTTTATAGATATCATTGAAAAATAAGCTAGTTAAGGGATAGTTATAGACTCCATGGTTGGTAATATTCACTTGATTTTGACTTCTAACTATCCTATCATTACTTCCATCAGGTTTAACCTACGCTTCAGAGAAATGCCTCGCGAATTCATTAGCTTTATCTGCATTTCCAGGCATTACTGCTCAATTCTTTAGTTTTGTCGTTTGGACCACTTCTCTCCCTGTCTTCCTCTTCCTGACATAATTATACAAGTTATTTGAGTTAGTTACGTGTCTTTTCATAAACTCTTCTTGAGCTTTTTTTCTCTTTGGTTAATTTATTAAATGTTTCCTTAGAAATTGTATCAAATATGTTACTTAATTTTTATTTTTATGCTATACCCTTATTTTATCTTTAATTTTCTAATCTCTTTGTCGAAAAATTCAGGATCTGGGTTATTTTTTTTTGGTTTCTTACTTGGCACATACGTACTAACTCCTATATGAGTATTTCTTTAAAATTATTCCACATATTATTAATAATTGATCCTTTATTTGCCCATGTAATTCCCTCCTCAGTTACGCTTGGAATCCTTCAACAATTGATTTTTTAAACTGATAGATTATTTGACAATCAGGCTTCTCGCATCGGTGGTGCAAATGCAATAGCTGACGCGGAGTGGTCGATGATAACTTTAAATAAATAAATATCTCTTGGCTGTTATATAACTATTTAGATTCTCAGCAATAATTAATTTTCTTTACATAGTTTTCACGAAATGTCATTTCTGTTAACTTTTCTAACTTATTTGTTAACCTTACTTCTTTTTAGGTTTTTCTAACTTAATTGTTAACAACAGTTTTTAAATTTGCCTAATAAGCAACCTCATTAATAGAAGGCTTATCATCACTAGAATCCTTCATGATGCCTTACAATTTTAGTATGGTTGGCTGTTTAAGAAACCCTCTTAAGCAGTCATGGACACTAAAACATCATCATTAAAATATTAAATTGACAATGGCACTAGTAGTATTAGTGTGACTGGCAACAGTAGCATTACAAATGTGACTGAATCTAAAATTTTCTTCTGGCAAAAATTATTGATATAGTATATTACATTATGTTTAAGATTTCCAGAAGGTGATTATCACTTAAAGTAATTGAAGCAAAAAAGGATTTACAGTGGTTGTAAATAAATAAATTAAAATTAAATTTTAAATTAAGATGTGATTGCTTTTTAAGGTTATCCTTTATTTCTTGGTGGGTTATTCTCCCTTCGGGAACAGCTACACTAGGCTTCTTTTTTCCAAGTTTATACATAATATTGTTATAAAGTCGTTGGCGAAACTTCATTACATCCAAATCTTGTTTTTCCGGATATTTCCGATTTGACTTCTGAATATGTGCCAAGAACAGATTCTATGAGAATAGAGATTGAATTGAATTTAAAGTTTTTAAAAATCATTTTCTCATTCATCAAAAAATAGTGATATAAATTAAAAAATGAAAAGTTATGATTAAAAATATATAATCATTATAGAACATGTTTCAGTGATAATTGAATTTTTGGTCAAATTTAGATAGACATCTCAAAGGAACCAAATTTGTCATTATTTTAGCTTTTCTTATGTTCCTCCATTAAAATTAGCAATTACCAAACTTACTGTTAAACAAAGAGTCATATACTTACAAGAAGTATGAAGAGCACATAGAAGACATAACAAAAGAAGAAGATAGGTCCCAAGATCCTGTTAGCAGCTCGCAAAGTTTCAAAATCAAATTCTCCAAGTATAATGCACAATCACGTAAACACTGAGTCCACAAAAGATTTGAAACCTTTACCCTATGTAAAATATACAATATTGATTCTAAAATATATCATTTCAAGTGTAACTTTACAGAATCTACTCAAAAGCAATGATAACATATTTTTTGTTCACAACCTGGGTGCCATAATGAAATAAGTTCAGTAGTATTAAATAATTATCAGTTTATGCATATTTTTGGTCCGTCACGAGACTTTATTTCCAGGAAAACACCTAAAAATTATAAATATATATATAAATATATATACTCTATGGCTTAATCTTTAATTTATGAAAATCCAATGTTAATGAATCATTAAAATAGGCAATTTCGGTCGACGGGTTTCAAGGCTAGGGTGAAATCGTTACCTGATGATGTCACTTTCGTGATGAAAGATTGACCTTAAATAGATTTTATGTAGAAATTTTACTTTTAATAGCAATTAAAGTATACAAATGATAATTTATACTGATATAATTGGAAAAATCGTCTGATTAAGCGAATGCGTAGTATGAGGAATATAATTAACCGTGAGTAGTCATTAAATGGCTGGTGATAATATTTTGGTGTATATCAACTTTAATCAATATGATTTTCAACTCAGGATAAAAGCTTTCATGCTTTCAAGTTAAAAGCTCAGGATTAAAGACGATTAGTATGAAAACCAATGATTGTAGCAAGCTTAAATAAACGTTCATGTCAACGTAGACAAGTCGGTGTGGGCGAAAGTTATTTGTGAGAACAGATGCAGAGTGAAATCATAAAATCAAATGTAGCATTCACCATTCCATAAATGTGAAAAGAACAGCGCATGCAGGTGTGACATTTTGTTAGGGCACTTAGAATACATCAAAATAGGCACAAAATCTATTTATTTATTTAGAGTTAATTCATAGGAAAATGGACACCGGCAAGAATCAGTTGACGAATCGCCTCAGTAAAGAAATTATTAGCGGGGGAGGGGGAGAGGAAAACTCATTTCAAGAATCTTATGCAATGACTGAAAAAATTGTTAGTATGCACAGATATGAAACGTAGAGCTAGATCGATCCAAACTTAGCCCTTGAGAAAAGAGAATAGACCGATATAAGATTTAGGAGCAAAAATGAACAGAAATCAAGTAGATTTATCAGATGGTTAAAAATCATGTAAGACTTAGGAAAGACTAATTGCACAGCAGCTTATGTTAACTTTGAGGTTGACATGACATAATCAACGACTGTTAGACTACTAGTAATAATAGTCTTTTCGCGAGAGTAACATTTGAATTCGACCTAGAGCAAATTTTTTCTGCCGAATGACCTGCTTTTGGTAAGGGTACTCGTAATTAAGCTCGTAAATGCTCTTTTCGTGTTTAGCTTTCCGAGCCATTCCTTTCCTGTTATTCAAACCTATGGGTCGCGAACGATGACCATTCAGTCACTAATTTAAGGCAACGGGACAGAGAAGCCCCAGTCTCATTGTCAGACCCCTCGGCACTTTCGCGAGAATATCACGGCGGCAAGCAGGAAAACTGGAAGGTTTTTCTAATTTATTCCGCGAAACCTAACAAATTTCACTCATTAGACGGAAAGGTTAAAGAGTGATGCTATTTACCGTAGGTGTTGAGTCAACATGGAGAGGTTTATGAATAAGGGATCCAAGAAGTTCGGATTACTGTCACAGATGGAGAAAGCTAGATTATTTAAGCTCCCATAGGAAAAACCGCGACAGATTAAATACACAACGGTATCTGCTTCGAACTCAACCTCATCTTCATTCCTCATTGAACAAAAGCATAAGCAATAACTACCTTACCCGAAGTGGCGATGAATTGAAGTCTCATGCCATACTACAAAGTTTAGTGTCTAAGGTAAAGAGAATACTAGGTGCTAAATGGTAAGCTCAGATATGTAAATACTTATTGAACTGTAAGAATAGCGAATTCGTTTCAACTGGTGTATGAACATATTTACGGAGTCTTCTGTTAGTTTAAGGATCAGGTGGTATTTCTTGGAAATCGGAAGTATAATTAGAAGTCTTTTTGAGATAGTGGGAAATGTTAAAAGTCACAATGAAATGGAACATTCTGGGATGTTAGATTATATATCCGCGAATAAGGCGGATTTTCAAAAGTACCAGGAACTGAACGAAATAAACCTCAAATTAATCAAACCGCTAATGCTAATACGATCTGTCGTCGTTCGAATGCGCCATCGTTCAGTGGTAGCCCCGAACCAGAGTCCAGTCGAATTCACGGCCTCGTCGCTGACAAACTTTTGCTTTCTAAGACAGCGGAGACTCCAAATTTCGCGAGAAGAGAAGGGGAGGGGGGCGAAGAGAGGGGACCAAAGAAAGTGATCCAAGCGGTGGATGGGGGTGGCGAGGGGGGGAGGGATGGAGGGGGAGGAGACAGAGGGAGCCGACAGCCGGCCGGTCTGTTTATAATGCGCTGTTTTTGTTTATCGACAACAGTCCCCCATAAGATTGCGTGAAGCTTTCTGCACGCCCGCTGCGCTATAAAAGAAGCCCGTGGGAGCGAGGCTGCCCTCAATGACTTCGACTTCCTCGTGCAAGGGAGTGAGCGATACGACGTGTTTACCGTTTACTAGACCACTCTGAACGCCAAATGGAGAGGACTGTAAGTATGGGTGGGATTTTTGTCGCGGAAGGAGTTTCACAAACTTTTTTCTTTCCCTGTTTCGGACCAGATGAAGGGACGAAGGCTTCTTAACCGTTGTTAAACTTGTCAACATTAACGTCTAACGTACGAATGACGTGGTACATCTCGTTCCGGTTCTACAAGGTTACTGATAATTAAAATGACATTCTAATGATGTAGTTGAGGCGAAGACACGTAACGAAAACCTACCGAACTGTATTTGCTTTAATGATTACTTGTGGTTCGTACAGCTATGAATTAAGACCGTCATATTAATTACATGATATCGATTTCGCCAATCGAAAAAACACTTAAAAATTAAAGGCCAAGAGAGTCGATTACTCGTGGTGGTATTTAAAGCCTTTCGCAGTCAATCAGTGAGATAGATGACAAAACACTAATAAACTCTCTTTTAATGAAAAAGACAAAAAAAATGCTGAGGCCTTTAGAAATGTAAAGAATTATAAATATCTGGGATAAGAGGGATATTTTGCATTTGACAATGAGCCAAATATAAATACCAACAGATAAAAAATACCTACAGTATTAAGCATTCCTGGAACCTTCGCATTAAATTAATCTTGTTATTAACTATCAAAAAAATACATTTTAGTAAACTTTTTATAAAGATAAAGATTATTTCCCTGATCTAGAAATTTTTTCTCAGGCATGAAATGATTTATCTTTCCAATACTACTGTTCCTCATTGTTTCATGTTCGCAAAATAATCGCTACAAATGCATTTACGAATCATTCGAATTTTCTGTTGAATATTGAAGTTATTTATTTTGTCATGTGTGCGCCACGGAATCCTCGAGGAGATTTTCCGATGGAGAAATCTTGATGTTTCTTGATTGAAATCTCTATTGTTTCCCCTCCGGAACGTCATTTTGATGTGAAACACCTCATGGTCCGCTACGTCCTCGCCGAATGGGAGACGTCGCGGTTCACCAAGGAGACGACGTGTCGTCCCCGCCATCTTTTTTTCGTCGTTCGAAGACGTGGGTCTAGGGAAGGTGGGGAGGGAGGCCCGGCGGGAGAAAGGGTTGCGGAGGGAGGTGCCCCCTCCTTCCCCGCAACACCGTCCTACGCCTTTCGAGAGGTCCACGACTGAAAGGCCCTTCAGAAGCCCACCCCGCGGAGGGTACACCATCCCCTCGCCTGTCCCCGACCACTCACCACTGCGTCCCTTTTCTTCTCTTCGCAGTGCTCGGCGGTGGCGGTGCTCTCCCTGGCCCTGGCCGCCTTGGTTCGGTCGGATGCGTACGGAC
>WURS02467778.1:0-13212 GCA_011762765.2 Rhinocypha anisoptera | reverse complement strand
GCGCGCCACCCCGTGCCACCACCCGGCAACCTTCCTCCCCCCCCCCCCCGCTCGCTCTCACTCCTTTATCCCCCCCCCGCGACCGCCCCTCTGCCCCCCCCTCCCCCCCCCCCCCCCCCCCCCATCTTATGCTCGCTCAGGTAAGCACACAAAAAAACCGACTATCAATAATCCGGTTTCCGGCATGGATTTCGGAACACATTTTCAGATTTACCACGTTGTCGCTGCTCTTTTCTGGGCTTTTCCGTTTTGTTTCGACGACGCTGAAGTCGACCATCAGTTGTCCAGGTTTGCCTGATAATGCCACAAGTTTCTCTTTATATACTTTACTCTTAATGGCTGATTGCATAGTCTAACAAATGATGGTCTTTGGATGTTTCTTAATAGAAAAACTCACATCAACAACCAAAATCCAGAAACCCAAGGTCCGGAGAATGCCAACCAGCATCAAGTGCACGCCTGAAGATGACTGTATAAGTCGAAACCCGGGTGGACAATTAATTTATAATGTGGAATTACTAAGAGTATTTATTCTAAAATGTACAAAGTGCGTCGCAAAGCACTCGCAGGAAAAAGATATAATCTCCACATTGTTTTACCAAGAGTGGCGAGCGATCGGTAACACGGCAAGTGAACATCTAAAGAATGGACTCGGTGCGGACCCTGTAAATTTTTGTTCTTTGCCAAAACGTTCGAGTGAAGCCACTCGTGACTTTTAAAGTGCAAGACAACATGATAGATTCTGGGACAACTTATTGTCAGCACCCATGTATGCACGTGAACACTTATATCCGTCACTAAGGTGAATGCTGTGGTTTAACGCGAAATATTTCAAAATTGCAGATTCTTTTCGTGAAACGAATGGTGGGTCTTTATAAAAAAAATCACAGTTACGATAGCAGAGAATCACAGTTACGATAGCAGTCAAACAATAATGAATACAGTGGAAAAAGTACTGAAGGAGTATGAAATGAGAATGAATTAGAAGAAGATTTAACTCCTAGAACGCGGAAGAGATAACCTGACAGCAGACGTCACGCTACAAGGAGAGAAATTAGAGCAAGCGGAGTCCTTCGCCTTCCTCGGAAGCAGCTTATCATATATCAGAAAAAGTTCGACGGATATGAAGAGCAGATTATCTGAAGCTAACATGGCATTCAATGATGAAGAGATATATGCCGTCCACTGGAAACCAGAATATGGAAATGTTCACGTGGAACATGGCACTCTATGAATCAGACAGGGACCATTGGAAAAGCAGACAGGTTGGAAAATAGAACCTTTTGACACATGGTTTTGGAGGAGGATGCTGAAAATCAAGGAAAGATGGAGTGACCTACGAGGAAGTTCACAGAAGTACGGAAGGAGATGTCAATGAGAAGTACGATAGGACAAAGAAGAATCAGATAGATCGGTCACACTCCTGAGTCATGAATTCGTAAAGAATTTAAGGAAAGGGAAAGCGCCACGAGGAAGGTAAACGGATGAATAAAAGGGGTATCAGAAAGAAGAGACTAAGGATGATTATCTATATAATTCTATCGTGGGACCTTGGCAACCCAAATGCCCCATTGACTAGGAGAAAAAAAAACTTTCTAGAGGCGGCCTGAAAAAATTCTAGGCGTTGGCGAACTGGGAGCTGAGTATCATGCATTCAGCATAGAGGCGAAAAAGAAGCATTTCCAAATAGCTGCACACATAAAAATGTTATAGTAGTTAATTATACTTAATGTGATAATACCCCGCGCTTTCTTCCTTGATGTTGAAATTTCCATTAAGTGACCATGGAAACCACAAATGATATCAGCAGCAAAACACCCTACAGTTTGACTACACAAATTCTTTTCACTCCATGAGTTTACGCATTTTTTTCGAAGGCCGCTAGAGTTTATTAAATAAAAATACTTCAGGGTATAATATTATTAAAATGAAGAGAGTTATGGAAAAAAGATTAGCCCACGGCTTTTTTACTCCGCCAAACATTTTCACCAGATTCGCAAGTGCCTGCTCACCGTAAGCAAAACTGTTTTAAGACTTCCTATAATATTCTTCTGCGGTTATTTTTTTTTTAAGATTACCTTCTGTAGGGCAAGACGCACCAAAATTTGACATTCTAAGGGCGACAATCGTCGTTGAGAATCCACGTGTCTCATGAATTACGAACGCAGGTGTTTTTTCTACAACTAACATATTTATAGGCCAGATTTCATTAATGCACCTTCCATGTTTTTGCAATTTGATTCACAGATACCTGGCTTTAACACGGTCATATCTCCGATTCATCCTCGGTGTTAATGGTGCAAGAATTTTCATGCGACCAAGGGTAAAAAGGTCGAAGAAATCACCTAGAGAAAAACGTTGTGGAATTCTCAGGCATGCCAAAACCACTATTCGATAGGGAGAGACAGACCCTGACAGCCTTCAAATTTCACGTTATCCTTGGACTGGTGCATTCAGAGAAGTTGACTTCCCCGGGTGATCGCAAATAAACGTGCGGCGAGGAAAGGAACATATATGTATACGGCGATTGTTCCACAGCAACAACAAGGCAAGCAACATCAAGACGTTTCATCAGATTCGAGAAGGACAACAAGGGACTGCTTTGTGGATAATCGGTGAGAGTTGCACCGACAAAGATAAACTATGGTTATTTATTAGTCAACATCTTTTGCCAGGAGAAAATTCAAACTGGAAATATTTAATTAAATTTGTGAAAGGCACTTATGAAGGCTTCCCAGTATCCTAAACTAGACCGATATGTTTTTTTAAACAACTGAAAATGATTACTAGTTTCCGTGAATACGTTTCCTTACGGATAAAATTATTTAAAACATCCACATGTGACAGTCATGGAAAACAAACTCTCTGTAACGGCAACGGTAAAAATGATCGCTTGAAATTATTAAAATTCCTTCACAATTCCATTTTTTTATTTCATTTTCATCAAGTTACGCCTGAAAAGATAGATTATTAATAGTTGAATGGATTGGTCATTTAAGTGCCAAAAAAATGTTACTGCTAGCAAGATAGATACGAGTTCGTTTTGTTCATTATTTTTTTCATTCAGATCCACCCTTTGGTCGTATCCCTAAAGGGTATTGGGCCAAAGGACCAAAGGGCGGATGAAAAAAAATAAATGTCGAAAGAAAAATATGAAAAAGGGGGTAAACAGTGGATAGCAGATATATTTGGGATCATGAGACTAAAAATTTAATTACTTTAATTGAGCAAAGCATATATAATATTCCCTAGCTATATCCCCTGAAAACCCTGGATTTTCTAACACTCAATATCAAATTTAGCAAAGTAAAAACAAAACAAATTACTGTGACCTTTTTTGTCGATCCAGCTTTAAATGGTTATCATTCCTTAAATTTTAAGTAAAATAACGATAATAATGTAACACTTCATTGAAAATCTTATTAATATGAACTCTCGAATTAGCATACTCTCGGTAAAACATTTACCCACTATGTGATTTTTATTTAAATTGTCAGAATTCAAGACTGCAACAGTACCAATCATTCTTGAGGACATCTTTAAATGGCAATGTTTCAAGGCATATGAATGTCATTAGCATTCATGAATCCTAAGACACTCAAGGAATGAGCAATAATAAGTTGAAATCATTCGGCATATGCAAATACCAAAGCCCTCTCTATTAGTGCGTGATATTTCATTCACATACGTGGATATGGAACTAAGAAATTGAACCGATCATGACTTAAGTAAAAATTAAAATAGGGACGAACTGAAATAGCAACGCCTCCTTTTAACTTAGATACCCATGTGCAACTTTTACGCAGCTGTTTCACCGAATGCATGACCTACATACTTTGGATATAAACTAGAGGACTGACAAATAACTTCGAATTCGAATGTGTGGGACAAGGTGTTTATTATAATTGGTGTTCTCCACAGCAAGTAGGGGTTCCTTTGATGGGATGTTGGACAAACATATTACACAAGACCGTCACGAAAAAGGATTCATATATTTTTCAAAACGGGCGGCGAATGGAAAACAACTATCCTGGTAATGTCATCGCACCTGTATTTCGTGCTCATTAATGTATTTTGCAAAATTTATCGTAGGACTAAGGAACAAAAATCACTCAGGGGACGTAGCTAAAAGTACACACAGAAGTTGTTTCTCTAAAGGCAGAAGCAAGACTAATGAAAAATACTCCCACTCATGTAATTAGTCTTGGGAAGCTATAATTACCCTTACATACGCTTCGCATAATTATAAGGGTGGCTCTGCAGAAACATAACTGCACGCCCTGAATTCGCACGAACAGCGCGAGACGCCTCACTTTCCGTGCAGGACTAAAACAGGAGGGGCATTTTGTGGCAGCTAATACGTACTAACCCAGTAGACATTTTAATGGACCCACCGAGGAATTTAAATTTCACTTACGTGTGGTATTTAACCAACTACACGATATTCACGACAAGACCACTGCACAAGTTAAATTCATAAGGCCCCTTGGAGTATTTTGCAAAAAAAAGGCGATCAAAGCCCGACGGAAGCAAATGAATGCGCGGACTGAGGCACGGCAGAAGTTCATGGTTGTCATCCCATCACGGAAATCCTAGCGTGTCCCTATCCATTGCAGCGGATGCGTCACGTTTTTACACGACCGGAATTGCATGCGTTGACGATGCTATACGGTAATGGAAGGAAGGAGCGCTACCGGTCCCCGAAGGACGCCCACTCTGTGAACAGCAGATGACCGTCCGCAGTGCGGGATAAGGAGGGTTGGGAAATCTGGGGAAATTTCATTTCCGCGAGTGCGTTACGAGCGGAGAGGCACGCCGGAGTGGACTGATTTACGACCTTATGGTTACTTTCAATCGATGGAACGAACAAATTGTAATAAGACAAGCCAGTATTCGCGAATTGCGGCCTTAAGAGTAGCCATCCAACAAACAGGCACAAAGACACCTGGACTTGTAACTAGCTTCCGACGAATTGCACTTTCCTTTCGTAATTTCTATGAATGTTGATTCAACCCTGCTAGTTTATACATCGTAATAAATAGTACATACACAATAAATCAGTATTAAAAATTGAACGTGAAAGCGGTGACATTGAATATCGAAGTGCCTCGTGTTTTGATTAGACAAACATGCTATCAAATGCAGGTATCGACACAGAAAAAATGTTCAACGAAAAGGCATGCTGCATTGCGCCCAGCTAAGGTTGCACGATGTTAGAATCAATTTTTGAATCTGGTCCAAAATAAAGGGAATAAAGAATTTGGTTTAACTTAAGTTTGGATTTTTATTTCCACATTGGGAATTATGTGACAAAAGAAACACCATATGTCCTAAAAAATTATTGCATGCAATAATTTCACCAGACTCATTGATATTTGATTCACCATAGCACCTCATCTTCAAGAGGGTAAGTGAGTAAGTAATCAGGAAAAACATGGCGCAAGGACCTGAATGACCAGCTCTGCAATCAGGAACCATATCTCTCCAGGAAACCGTAAGCATCTCGAGGAAAGGAATTGCCTTTGCTTTCTGAATTTTACCCACCATCGGAATTGGGAAGAGTTGAATTATACTCTCACACGGATTTAATATTAGCGTCGAATGCTATAACGAGTCTTCCGTAAAAGCAACAATTATCAACTATTTAAACCCGCCTGCCGAGTTTTTTTATATACAGTGGATATATGTTATTCTAAGTTTTATATAAAATAGGCAAATGGGAGTAGATACACAAAGCCAAAATCTTCTTACTTGACCACACTTATGGTCCATCGCACGTGGCAGAACCAACGTTAGTCTTTGAAAGCTAAGCCACGGTCTCCCAGTTATTGCACATCCACTTGGGACCTTACTACTTTTCTACGTACAACAGAATATATTAGATTATATATTTAGAATGGTTTTCGAAGGATTTCAATTTGACTTTTCAATGGAAAACTGTGCTTGGTATCTCGTTCATTGCTGCCCATAGCAATAAAGCAAACACAGGCTAATGACAAGGAAGCAGGTATTTCACCAAGCATTGCCAATCCTAATGCGTGAAAATGTAAAATATGAACCAACTGGTTCCTTCTCCTTGGACATTGCGTAGCTTATACATTCTATTTCTTCAGAAGCTGGGAAAGGCAGACATGAAAAATGTTTATTCTGCATGTAATTCGAAGCCTTAAGCCTGACTGAATGATTTCACCTCATGAGTGTAAGTGAAAATAATCACCACACAGAAGCTTCAATTGTCCCAATTTAAATTTAGTCAAAACACCGATATTTTCCCACCAGAAGATAATAATAGAAATCCCACTCAGTCTGGTTGACTGATTCGTATTCCTAGCTATTGCCAAATCAATACACCGATGGCATCCTTGAATGTAATTTCACACAGAAACTTCAATTCAAAGCTTCAATTCAAAGCTTCAATCCAAGAGGACTGCCTTCTCGTATAACGTGAAGGTTGTTAAAACTTTTCGAAAACGACCAACCGACTGAGTACGTACAAACGACCGGTAACTCTACCGATAATAACTTCATTTTTTTCGATTGAGAATATGATGAATTTGAGTATCTTTTTTGTGGCATGTGAAATTCAAATCGTGAAGAACCGGAAATTTCAAAAGAATCGATTCACATTGAACTTTTTCCAACAAATGACGGTGCATACCTCCGTTCACTAACCGGCTTTTCGAGGTGAACTGCCGCCGACCCCAAGGTTTCCGAATGACACCGGCTATTGAGCGAGCCGCAATCTAAAATAGTTATTAAGCGAGCGCATATGCCTTCACGCCAAGAAGTAGAGTTATCCTTTGCAGCTGAGGCCCGTTATGTGAGTGTATCATTTTGAAAAACAGAGCGATGTCGAAACTAAATACCCCAGGACAGGAGTGTCATATGGAAATATTGCTTTGCCATATTAAAGTAGAAATGATGATATTAAAGTAGAAATGATGATATTAAAGTAGAAATAATGATATTAAGGCCTTCGTCCACATTTCTTTAAACAGCTTAAATATCGTTTGTAGCCAAGATTTTTTTGAACTCCAAGGATAACGACAAAACGGATTTGATCTAGTTCAAGAGCTAACACTTTAAAATGAACACTTGCTACACCCTTTAACATGCAAGACCTGTCGGAAGACGTATAAAAAAAAATAAATGAATTGACTTGCCATTAATATAAAGGAAAACTACTTTGTGCGTTTATGGAATGGGATGCTGGTAGATTGCTACAAACATTGGCAAAGAAAGTGGAGCCAATTTCAATCTTTTTAAGCATATTGAGAGTGCAAACCTATGAGCACTCCAAAACACCACTAATGTATGATATGAAGTGCAACAATTTTGGCTTGAACAAAGAGTACTCATGTACTTTTCGCCCGCCAAAGAAGCTAGAAAAAAACTAGAAAAGCTAGCTAGAAGTATAGGTGGACTCACCCGTAGGCCAGTGGGGCTGTACGTATAATCGACCGGTTGGCAACGGAAGCTATAGTGACCAAGCCATCCGCTCTGTAGATACTGCAAAGAGAAAACAGCATTATTAGTATAAATAAGGTTAGATCCGAAAAAAAATTGAATTCACAAGGTACATAAAATATTTAAATGATCATTTTTAGCATAAGGACACAGACAAAAGACCAATCGATCGTATTCATTTCCCAAATAAAGATTGGATCAGTAATTAAAGATATTCAAACGGAACTTCGATTAATGCGAAAGGTTAGACAAAGTAGTCGAAAGCGCGAACTACTAGAGTGCATCCCTAGAGTGACATTCGTTCATCGTGTAACTTATGGGTGGATTAATTTCGTGTTCACCAAAAACCAAATGCCCCTGCAAGGTTCAGAGTTTCCGTTTTTTAATAATTTTTAAAAATTTATTGATTTTCAATCGCCCACATACAGCACTAAGAGGCCAATTTACAGTGGACACCATAACGATTTTATTAACAACAATGACGAAACACACACATCCATGCCCTAAATGGAGATAGAAAAATTCACCTAGTCGGCATTCGAACCCGCGACCTCCGGGTTGGCAGACGGGGACGTTACCCCACCGCCACCGAGACCGGCTACGGGGAACCGAGTACTGTAGCTTGATTTTTACTGAGGCTTTCATGTTTTTCAGGGTTGAAGTTGTTTTGTCCGTAAATTTGCTGTTTTTCCAGGTCAAGAAGGACTTCGAGGGGCCTGAAAAAGCTTTTTCAGATGAAAGGAGTGACGAAGGTTTTTTTGTCATAAAGTCTATATAATAATTTCTAATATAATACTTTTTAAAATATTCGTATTCAAGTCCTTCGACTTCCAAATGACGCACTTGCCCTCTTGAACAAACAAATACCGAAGGGCAACTTCAGAGGGTCACTATTCATTACGCATCAAAGGAAACTGTCTCTTAACGAAAATTCGTATTGTGAGCACCTAGTGTTCCAGTGCTAACGATTTTTTACGGTAAAACGTAGGAATCGAATTACCGTTTAAACTACCCAGATTTAGCAACTCGAAGATTTCATTAGTGAATTACTAAATTTTCACACAATTTTCTACATTAGATTTACTCCAGACGTTTCTCAGAACGTGCATTGTTTCAAGGACAAAAAAGCGATGAGACCACCACTTGATTCGTCAATCATTTTATCCGGATCGTCTTGTGTTCGCGGGCAAGGGGAAAGGAAGGCTTCGGGATGTTCTATTTGTGGCGTGACTTTCATGAGATATAATTCCGACTTCCTCGCAATGTGCTTTCTTCGGAAGAACGAACTATAAAATCTGCCCCACTGCTCGAAAGTTAACCTCAGGCCCTGCAAAGCGACCGCATCATTTCTTTATATCTCCTCTGCACCCCCCGGCCATGACGATCATTACAAACTATTGAGTAACACCCACGGCAGTAAAAATGCAGTAAAGCGCTTTCACGTCGGAAGAAAGCCGCGTTTGAAGAGTGAAAGCGCCTTACAGCCGTGCTGCTCGACGGTGCGCGGACACCAGTAGTTCGATTTAGGAGTAACTAACTCTTGGGACATCGTTCTAACAGAAGCAAACCAAATACGCAGACTAATTCAGCACCACGCATAGAACACATCTACTGGTCTTTGTGCAAAAAAAGGACAGTGATTAGGTTTCATTCATACATGCGGAGAACTAAGGAGGGCAATGCGGGAAGTTCGGATGGCGTTCCTTTGGCAAGTTCCACAGGATAATCCCACAACGTTGCAGATGTCTTGGATGACCTACCCAGGACCATTCACGATTGGATTCCGAATAGAAATTACATGTTCTGGTGTAAAACCGGTTAATGGTCGTCTGGAACGTCCACCGTCATCAACTGAGTTTCGGTCATCTTTTAAATGGGAAATAAGAATTACATATTACGTATTTTTCCACTGAGTTTTTTTAATCTGGTACGACTAGTTTCAACGCTACGGCGTTATTTATATGCACTCAGGTTAGGCTTCGCTGCCCGCCCCCACAGCCTTACCTGAGTGCATATTAATGACTGTCTATGTATGACTTTTTGGTACCTGAAGATGACGCCGTAGGGTTTAAACTAGTCGTACCAGATTAAAAATCTCAGTGGAAAAATACGTAGTAAATAATTCTTATTTCTCAGAAAATGGATTTCCCTATAGTTATGCCTGAAAATATAGAATCTTTTAAAAGTTTAACAATCGTACGTTTGAGTTTGGCCTAAAAAGTCGCCCCTGAATGTTTTCTTCGACAATCTTTGTGTTTCCGCGTCAGTCTTCCCGAGTTTACTATGGAACTTGATAGGGATACTCTGTTTCTTCAAATCAGCCATAACAAAATCGCTTTTACAACCATGGAAATATAATACCAACAACGACAATGAAGCCACTTAAAATGCTAGCATATAACGGCCGTAAAAAACTTCATCTAGATCCGTTTCACAATAGCTGGGTCCATATACACGAATAAATCAAGTTTCGGTAACTTTTGGGCAACGCCTCTTATGATGCGGTAATTGTTGGGGATAATCACATTCATCGACGAAACATGACTAATCCAGGATGCAGACACGAAAAGAAACCCCCAATGCCGTCATTGGTTCGATTCCCACCGTATCAAAGCAAACGGATATGAGCATGTTGGAGAACAACCTGGGGTACGAGGACTTACCCTAGGGCGTCGAAACGTCAGAAAGCTAAAGGTTAGCGGGCAGCGGAAGCTCAGAGGTGCACATGCAAGTGCCCCTTCCGGCTCACAGAACCGGGGTATAATTAGGAACCTCCAGGTAAGGTGCGGTCAATTAAAACAGACCGTCCAGTCTTTAACCAAGGATTTTTTTTTGATCGACCTTGGGACGTTTTGCTACGAAACGCTTTCAAGTTATACACATGCTTAGCCCCCTCTGGTATGGAATATTATGTGGAAATATATCCAAGCAAAACTGACATTTTTATTTATGCCCATATGGTGTGTTTAAAACGTTGCGGCGTTTACGTATAAATAATTTTCCATTGGAGATCTAAAAATACCATACCATGAATACACACAGCCAATTCTAAGCATAGAGTTGGTCAGTTCAGTTGGTCGAACATTTAAAAAATCGTTATGATGTGAGACACCCGACATGGTCGTGAATTAGTGTTCGCCCAAAGTAATGGGATGGCTTCATAGTTAGAAAGGATATGAAGAACAAGGCATATGCGTAAAAAATACGATAAATGCAGATTTATATCATGTTTAATCTCGGTGTTCTCAATTGCATTTTTGATATCCCTCTAAATCCACCGAAATGTTTAGGTCATGGACAGCACATCCACGAAAAGTTTAATCCATGGTTTCAAATCGATAATGCCTTTTATTTTCTCCTAATGTCAGTCTATTACACAAATGATGTTCTTAGGGAAATGGTAAATTATTCTTAGTTCTCTATTCGCGCCAATTGATCACTAAGTATCATGATTTTGCGCTCTTTTAACTGTATTTATTTCCCGATGTGACTTATAGTAGTACATAGTAATTCTTTCAAATTTCCCATTTAAACTCGAAGAAATAATATTTTGGGGAAATACTGATTTAGCCAATAAGAATAATAAATCACTAAGACACAAAGATAAATGGCGAGTTCTGAAACACGGAGAAATATCTTTACACTTCTAATGAAAACTCGAAGACGAGATTAATCAGACAGAATACTAGTCTCGAGAAAAATGGTTCTAAAGTAAATATCAGGGTTAATTCTTTATCCATTGTATTGTGACTGTTGATCGAGAATAGCATTTCCGTGAAAGTAGTCACAAAGCTAGAAGCTTCGCTCAGTACGCTTTTGGACGAGACAATTCAAGAAGGAGACCCAATCAAAGCGGGAAGATTAGGAAGGCAAACCGCGCATACGGAGAAAGAGAAGATAAGGTGATCGGATCATGATATGGATTCTGGGTAGGAGATAGCACGAAATGTCGCAGGAAGCGTAGAGGAAAAGAGATAGAGGGAGGCGGGGAAGGGGGGGGAATATTATGTGGAGAAACAGAGGGGGGGGGAGAGGCATACGAAGAGAGAGCCTGCGAGGCAGCCTTCCTCTCGGAAAACTTTCACTGCTTTCACTTTTAGAAAATTGTTAGGCTCTCGAGAACGGAGGAGGAGGCATCGGCGAGGCGGCTGAGGTGGTGATTTAAGGTGAGGACACACACACATATATATACCTCTCCGGTACTAAGAATCCGCGGCTGACGATTACGGTGTGAGAGGAGACGTGGGGAGAATAGGGCGAAGGTTGTGAAACGTCCAAAGTGGGGTGTGAGGACTGAGAAAGAGGAGAGAATGGGAGGGAGGCGAAAGAAAAGGAAAGTAAGTGAAGATGGGCACGGATTTCATTAACTGATAGTCTCCCGCGAGTAAGTGGGGCGGGGGGGAGGGGGGGAAGAGCCGGCGGGTTCCCAATCACGAGTGGGAGGGATTCCCAATCATGGCCCGGGCAGATGTCGGATACTCTTTTTGAGTTTCACTCATAAACCGCTCAAAAAGTGGGTCCAGGGAACAAAAATCAAAGCGCCCGAACTTCGAATAGGGAATTGGAATAAGGAGGAGGATCCGGGATGTGGGTCGCACGTGACGCTTTGATGGGGAAGGGAAGGGAGGGGGGGCGGGCGATCACACGAACGCCGGTGCAGATTTGTCATCCACTGTCGACTGGAACCTCTCGCATTCGGCCAATGCTCTCGCACTTCCACGTGCCTACCAACTTCTGGTTTCTCTGTATGCGTCTGCACACAAATTCACCGGACCGGGGACATGGTATAAAACACCCTCCAGTTGAAATTTCCTCTGCGAATCTTGCACTCCTCGGGATCACTATTCCTGTTCTCGGTGACACCTCAAATACGTCAGCATATTCATAAGACTACTGTCATCTGCATCGTCGCATTAACAGTTCTAAAAATAACGTATCAAAAATACCAAAGTTTCAATGAAAATCCACCAATGGAATTCCACCAAGTGACGGCCTCCACAGTGAACTTTTTTCAATGAAAAGACTTTCAGGGAAGGAAAGAACCTGGTCTGCTTGGAAGGAAGGATCTTCCTCACTCGCGTGGAATGAAACACCTTGAAAGCCTCTCGTCTGGACTAGGTGATACCTCTGAAAGGTCTGTTCCCAAAATATTGCCAACAAGACGCAGGGACAAGAGTTGAACTGCATCCATACTCGCGATGATAATAAATGATGTACTCATACGAGACATCAAAAGGAATAATTGTTTTTTTCTGAATATTGAACCGAAATACTGGTCGCAGTCAAGCCTTACCGGCATATGTACGATAAGTCAATGGATGATCAGTAGCATATTATAGTTTCCTATTTTCTAAATCCTCTGAACCGAATTTCTTTGCTCCAACTGAATTTTATTACGTACTAAAATACATACTCACCCTTGTGGCGATGGGCCCTCCCAAATAAGCCAACATTTAATCTTAGTCTTGACATCTGCACCTCTTTGACGACTGAATAGAGGTTTCAGCGGTGTAGCAGGCAGATCTGAGTTTTTTTTTTAATGTGGGGTGTTAGGTGAAGGAACACAGCGAACTCTTGAGGGAATTACGTATGATGTCTAGGAAAACCAGAAGTTCCGCCGCACTTCCATCGTGCCTGGGAGGTAAAATGTTTGCAGAGTAATCCGAATCAAATCTGAGAGAGAAAAGACAACCATCATGTGCTCTCGGCTCTTTCGGGTGCTGCGTCCGCGTTTGTTGACTTGTG